>APFE031221110.1:0-27287 GCA_000404065.3 Pinus taeda | reverse complement strand
TATAACCTAGCCAACCTAACAATAATAATATAAAGCCACAAAAATAACAATAGAGGGATTCTATGGGGCACAGTAATAACAATATGGGGGCAATACGGGCACAAAAATATTAATAAGGGGTAAAACTACCATAGTAATGGGGTAATCACTAGTATTATAGGGACTCAACATCATTTAATTAGAGACGGTATGCTAGTTTAATAATTCATTTATTTAACACTTTCAAAGTACTGCACACGCTCGGCTCCCACTCTGCAACCTGCGAGATCCGCTCTTCGCGGGCTTTGAAGACTGCGCGTGCGCCCGCTCTCTGCGAATTCCAATTCCTGCGGGCGGGTCCACCGAGGGCTCTAGCTTCTAGCTGCGGTCGATCAGGGTTTGAGCTACTTTATCTCCATGGAGGAGCTAGCTCCCCATTAGGGGTATTCCTCCCCTCCCCCGCCTTCCACCACTAAGACCTTCAGATCCTTGCTGGCCTCTCTACCCAAGAAGAAATGTGCGGAAGCTGCCAAGTTCATGAAAAAGCTAGAAGAGATCCCAGAGATCGCCCTTCCTCCTGAAGGTCCGATTCAAGTAGCATTATCTTTGGCGGATCGTGCTCTGGTCGATCAGTTTACAGGTCTCTGGCCTTCCCCGAAATCAACAGAGAACTGGGTTGCTAGGAACTGGGCTCTGCTGATAAAGAATAAGGTAACCTCTTACTTCCTTGGAAGAGGATACTTCTTATTTGAATTTTTAGAAAAAGAGGACAAGGATCTCATTTTCAGAAATGCCCCCTACTTCATGGGCCCTCAAGCGCTATATTTAAATAAATGGATGCCAGACTTCAATCCGGTGGTGGATGTGCCTTCAGCGATCCCAGTGTGGGTCAGGCTCCCCAATCTCCCTGTTCACTGCTGGAATTGGGACTCTCTGAAACATATCGAAAACACTCTTGGGAAATTCATAGATAAGGCCAACAGTAAAGATCAGTACGACTGCACCACAATTTTTGTGGAGGTAGATCTGGAGGTCGGATTACCATAAACCATCAAAATAAGGGTAGGTCCTTGGGCACATGTTCAAAAATTAGATTATGAACAACTACCATTCAAATTCCAGAAGTGTCACATCTGTGGACATTTCCCCAGAGACTGCCCGTCCAAAGGGGTAGAAGAAAAAGGGAAGGAAGAAGGATGGAATCATCCAAAAAGACCCAAAACTTCACTCAGGAAGAATGCAAATGCTAATGCTAGAGCCCCCCAAGCAGGATCTGCTTAGAAGCCACCCATGGAAAGCCAAGGGAACAAATTTGAGATCCTTGGATCTGAAATCATGAACACGTAGGAGACAGAAATTCTGAAGGAAGTCTCTCTAGTTAAATCCAAAAGCGTACCAGAGAGATCCAACGGGAAGATGTCAGAAGAAGAAGAGGAAACCCAAGAGTCCGAGGAATCGGAGGAACAAGGGGAAATAGGTGAATCACAGTCTACCCCCAAAAGATCTACAAGAGGACGAATGTCAACAAAGGAAAAAAGAGATAAAGAAACATACAAAGACAAGCTTCAGGGCAGCCAGCCAATGCTAGAGAAACTCCTAGCAGAAACCCTGAAGATGAAGAGAATCCAAACCCAAAGCTCCAAAGGAGCTCATCACAACAAAAGTAAATGATGAAGATAGTCTCCTGGAATTGTAGGGGAATGGGCTCCAAAGCCAAGGAAGAAGCAATGAATAGTTTAATAAGACTAGAAGCCCCGGACATTCTTCTCATCGAGGAGACTAAACTGGAGGATTCATCCTTCCTCCAAGCAAGCAGAAAATTTTGGAAGAAAGATGGAGTGCATGCAACCTCTGCCCGTGAAGCATCGAGAGGACTTGGGTCACTCTGGAATCCAAATGAGTTCTCTCTAATCTCTGAGTCCCTGAACACTCATCGGATTTTGTTAAAATTACAGCACTTAGAATCTAAGGAAATTATTTGTCTGGTTAATGTATATGCTCCTAACAATGCAGGTGAGAAAAAACTACGTTGGGACTCCATCAAAAACTTGGCAGATCTAGTAAATTTGGAGAACATAATCATAGCCGGAGACCTCAACCTCACCTTCCTCTCGTAAAAAAAAAGAGGAGGCAGTATTGTCAAGGATCCAACAAGAGAATCAGTGGAAGATATCATATAAGATTGGGATCTAATAGACATTAAGCCGACCATTAGCAAGTACATGTGGTCAAACAAGAGAGTTGGACTGGGACACATAGCGGCAAGACTGGATAGATTTTTGGTGCAAAGCTCCTTCATGCTTCTTGGACTAGAAGCTAGATCGTACATCCTTCATAGTAGCATATTAGATCACAAGCCTATTAGCCTGGAACTGCTGACCCCCAAGGACTTGGGGCCTATTCCATTCAGATTCAGCTCTCTCTGGATCAGATAGATAGACTTTATGGATAAGGTTAGAGACTACTGGAAAGACCCAGTCAAGGGATCCGCCTTCTATGTTTGGGAGGAAAAACTCAGAAGAGTTAAAGCCATGCTAAAAAATTGGGCTAAGACCTTGCCCAACCTTGCTGCGAAAAGGGAAAAAATTCAAATCGGACTAGAAAGCCAGCACCTTCATCTTGAAATGGCTAAAATCACTAAAGAAGAATTGGATAAGGAGGCCAAGCTCCAGCAAAATTTCCATAAGGCATGCCTGGCAGAAGAGGAGTACTAGAGGCTCAAGTCTAGAAGTCTCTGGCTTAAATCTGGCGATAGAAACTCCTCTTTCTTTCATAAGAAAGCACAAGCTATGAAAGGACGTAATTCCATCACCAAAATAAAAGAAGAAAACTGCATTCGAAAGGACTTTGCAAGCATAAAAAAGGTAGCTTCAGATCATTTTGAGAAGCTGTATAGAGAAGAACTAGGAGCTGAGCATAATGAAAGCCTGTTGGATGTTGTCCCTAGTCTCATCACCTCCAAGATGAACCAGGTCCTTGAAAAAAAAATCACGCAAAAGGAAGCCAATGAGGCCCTTTTCGCAATGGATCCCGATAAAGCTCTGGGACCAGATGGTTTCACGCCTAGATTTCTACAAACCTACTGGCAGATAGTTGAGAAGGAGTTCCTCAAAATGATCCAAAAATCCCAGGACTGTTAGAAGATTGGGGGCTGCACAAATTCAACATTTCTCGCCCTCATTCCCAAGGAAAAAGGTGCAAATTCCTTCAACGGATTTCACCCAATTTCCTTATGTAATATTGGGTACAAAGTGATAACCAAAGTGATAGCAAACCAGTTGAAAAGAATTCTCCCTAAAATCATTCTGGACAATCAAGGTGGATTCATTCAGGGCAGGCAGTTGGTGGACAATTTCATGCTGGTTCAAGAGGCGTTCCATTCCAGCCTACACCGAAAGGAAAAAGTATGGTTATTAAGTTAGATCTAGCAAATGCCTTTGATCGTGTTAGACATAGGTTTTTGTTTGATGTGTTGCATAAACCGGGGTTCGGACAAAACTTCATAAAGTGGATCAAAGCCTGCATTTCAAAGCCTTGGATTGCCCCCCTGGTGAATGGTAGGGCCGCTGATTTCTTTAAAGCCTCTAGAGGACTGAGGCAGGGGTGTCCCCTTTCACCCCTCCTATTTGTCATTCAGGCCCCTATCCTCAGCTTCTATCTAAATAAAAAGCAGCAAGAATAAGACATTGCTAGCCTGTGCATTGCAAGAGGGGTTAAATGCATCGACCATGCCCTCTTTGCTAATGATACATTACTATTGGGGGCTACTTCTCCGCATTTAGCTATTAATTTCAAAGAAGTTCTGGACGACTACTGTAAGGTATCAAGCAACGTGTTAAACAAGGGCAAATGTCAGATTGACTGTTGGAATATTCCTGCCTCAACTGCAAACTCCATAGCTAGATGCCTTGGATTTGCATCCTCCACTAATTGGTCCTCATTTAAATATCTTGGTCTACCAATCTTCCACAAGAGGGCATTGAGCAAAGACTGGTCTTCTTAGCTAGACAAATTCAAAGAAAAAATGTAGGCCTGGGGATCCTCTTGGCTCAACATTGCCGGCAAATCAGTGCTCATCAAGGCAGTTCTCAACAGTCTTCTAATATTCAAATTCTTTGTCCTCCTGGCACCTGTGGGAATCATCAAAAAGATGGAGGAATTAATTAGGCAACTCTTTTGGAAAGGAGGCAAACAAAATGATAAGAGAAGTTCCCTAGTCAATTGGGAAATAGTCACCAAACCAATTTTTGAGGGAGGATTGAACTTCAAAGATCTCAGAGCTCAAAACCTAGCCATGGGAGCCAAATAAATTTGGAAAATCATTGCTCCTAATCCAAGTTGGGTACAGGTAGCACTGTGGAGGAAATACTTCAGAGGAATGAGACTAAGATGTTTGGACCAACCCAAAAATCAACTCAGAACTCCTTTCAGCATGTTCATTAATAGAATTGGTTCGCTGATAAAAAATTACTCTTACTGGATTCCAGGAAATGGTAAACAAATTCAGCTATGGAATGACAAAATCCTAGATCGACCTCCGCTAGTAGAATTCAGAGACTTTACTGAGCTAAAGCAATGGATGTCTGAAGCAAACATTAACACTATGTGGGACCTCTTGACTTGGAAAGACGATGCCTGGACGGGTTGGAAACAACTCCTTGTCCCTCTCGCCTTGCATTCAGAGATGACAACGCTCAGAAATCTCTTGCACAGGTTGGCCCCTATCCACGCGCGCAGACAGGATGTGAGAGGTTGGGGTAAAAATCGGACAGGATACACAGTTTCTCAGGGGTACTCTAAGTTCCTTGAACGACCCCACGCGCCCCCCAATCCTGCCCCCTTGGTAGGCATATGGAAATTCCCCTCAATTCCTAAAGTGGACCACCTATGTTGGCTTCTCTGCCATCAAAACATCCTCACTAATGACAAGCTTCAGAAAAGAGGCATCTATGGGCCTTCTAGATGCATGTTTTGCAAAGAAAGCTCAAAATCCAGTTTCCACCTCATGATCAAGTGCAAATTCACAATTTCTATTTGGCAGGAGCTTCTTGATTCCTGGAACTATAAGTTCACGTTCCCTACCTTAGTTCCGAAGTTGTTCACAGGCTGGATGGCCAGATATCCAGGCACACACCCAAAAAATAAAACAATCAGGGCAACATGGAGTGCACTGCCTAAACTCATCAATTGGCAAGTTTGGCTGGAAAGGAACAAGATTATAGAATAGTTGCCAACTCAGTGAAAAGCCAGCTAATCTAGTGGCTAGAATACAAAGGAGATGATTCAAATCTAAGTCAGCAAGATAGAGACTTGGGATCTATCCTTAATTTTAAATTTCAAAAACCAAGTAGTTCTCCTCCAACCCTCGAAGAATGGAAAATTAGGAAAAACAAAGAAGACTTTTAGGCTTGGCTGTCCATTCAACCACTTCCCTCTCTATTCTTTGACAGGGTTGCAAAAGGGAATCCAAGAAAGGCTGGAGCTGGAGGAAAGATCATTAATCCAGATGACACATTACAACACAATTTTTCTTTGGGATTAGGCCATTCCTCCAGCATACAAGCTGAGGCGTTGGTCCTCTTTCAAGGTGTCAATTACCTCAAAGAGCTGGGAATTGAGGAGGCAAATGTCTTTGGAGACTACCAAGTAATCATAAAAGCAGTGGTGACCAATTCAATTCTATAGTATGGGGATCTGATAGTGTACATCTCAAAGAACAAACCTCATACTTATTTCTCATTATTATGGTGACCTATCCCTTCAAACTCTAAATCATTCATATTATGTCTTGGTTGGTTATGTCAAATGCCTTCTCATATTTGTTTTTGGTATGTCACCCCCTCAAGATTAGTACAAGATCTCCTCTCCAACCCTTCATTCATCAACCTCCATGAAGACACAGCCATGGGCCCCATCCCCCTTTCCACTCATTAGTCACATTTCTAGGATGAATAATTTGACCATTAGGGCAGTTGTCTCCATGTCTGTACATTCACCCCAATTATTATTTTATTCATTGGTAATTGTATAAAGCATTATTTACTCAAAGCTTGTCTTTCCATTTGTTCAAACATCATTCTTTTTCCTACCGAAAGTACCATTTTCCCTTGTTTCAAAGCATTTGCAATAAGTCATTGATGATTATATAGTCATCACTAATTGTAGGAAAATCAGGGTCGAAGCCCAAAGGCAAAAGGATAAAGGATCAAGGCCGAAGGTCAAAGGGTCAAGGTCGAAGGGTCAAGTGCATTTTTGGTCATGTGCAATTAGGGGCATGGCCCCGAAGGTCGAAGGCCGAAGGGTCAAGGCCGAAGGGTCAAGGTCGAAGGTCGAAGGCCAAAGGCAAAAGGATCAAGGATCAAGGCCGAAGGTTGAAGGGTAAAGGTCGAAGGTCGAAGGCCGAAGGGTCATGTGCATTTTTGGTCATGTGCAATTAGGGGCATGGCCCCTTCGGCCCTTTGAAGGGCCTATCCTAGTATTTTTCTCTATGATCCCTTGAAATGACACCATAGTTACTTAAATCCTCTACTATCACTACAATTTTAGTTACAACTTGAATTACCACTTCCATATCTTGTCATTTATACAAGACAAATAATCTCATGTCCAATTGGTTTCTTGAATATTAGCCATGTTAGCCATCAAAGTTTCTCTAAACAAAGAAGTTTCCATTTACAAACTCGTCCATCATTTACAAAACAACAAGAACAACAACCATATCTTAAAACATTAGTTGTCTAGTTACTCTACAATTGATTTCAAAGAACATTTCTTGTTCTTTATGGCCATTCCTTCATTCCTATTGACATCAACTCATCCATTCCAGGATCATGGCAATATCTTGGTTACATTTTCCATCATGATGGTGAGCCTTAGATGGGACAGATAGATTCGTCATTTCTCTTTGCTTCCATTGACTTACTTGATGTTCAACTTCAACGTAATCTCCACACCAAATTAGTCTTACCTTGTGACATTTGTAGTCAAATTTCTAGTTAATACCCCTTGGCTTGAGTAGGTTATCAATTCAGGCCTCTTAGAACATCTTTTCAACAAGTGTTCATATCAAGTTATATGGATTGTTACTCTTTGAGCATTGATTTCGTATTATTTATGCCCTTGAGGGAGATAAAAGTGGCTACATCATAAAGATTTTAGCTACAATAATGTTAGTCATATTTTGAGACTATATTCTGTTTAGATCAACCCCTTTGGCCTATGGTATTCCATTGTAAATCATTTTTTATAAACACCATAAGCGTGGGACATGTCTACCTTGTGTCTATAAAAGCATTGATATTTTTTGACAAGATTTTGGTTTTGTGGTGGGTTCCTATCTTTCTCCTCAAGCCATCCTTAGGGTTCCTCTCTCTCTCTCTCCATAGATGATCAACTACATTATGAAACCAATGATGTATTTTGACTACACAATTAATCCTAACCTCACACATTAGGGGTAATTTTTATCACTTAAAAATCACTTACAACCATATAGGTGATTACTGAAGTCGCTGAGAAAATATGCCATCAAATGAACTATTAAAATCCATGGAACACTAGCTTTTGTGGACTTGAATGGTTTTTCCTCAAAGAGACTGTGTAATTTGCATCTAATATCCCTCCAGAGTTACACAAGCTAGAAAAACTACGCAAAAGTAGTTATTTCCATTATGGGAAAATACATCCATGACAATTCAAGAATCATTGGTTCAATGTGCTTTTGGAGACCGAAAATCATGATTAAAGCATGAGTTCACTCAAGCAAACTCAAGCTTTTGTGATCAACATCAGGAATTCATTGGTGCATGAACCTGTACCATTCTCCGTATTGAATTATCACTACATAATGAGGTTATGGGGATGCTTTAAGAAAAGAGAGAATGGGAGTTCATAAGAAAATTTACGTTGGAAAATTTTATTTTGACGCTCATTATCTTCAGAATTATTTGCACTTGTTAGACAGAGAGAGATGATCAACAAGGACCCTACTTAGGAGAAGGAAAATGGGCTTACCATTGTCCACTTCTTCTTGGTGCCTCAGAAAGTCCTTTTTCTTGCCCTTGATAATAAATGTATTCTTTCATCATTTTTAGTTAAATTTTATTTCACGTTTATTTTCTTCAATTTTGTTTGTAAAGAAAAATATTAACATACTAATAATTTTATTTCTCACATATTTCTATTGGTAATGTTCAACCTTTCTGTTACTCAAAGGAAGTTATTTTTCTCACTTTGGAAACAAAATTTCTCCAAAAAATAGATTCACTGAGTGGAGACCCCATGGAAGCCATTTATGAGTTAGGTTAGAAGTGAAACATTATTGATAGAATTATTACATTTTTTTTTTTAATCCTTGAATGCCAAAATGATTTTAGTGCTTGAAAAGTTGAGCTTTTGGAAAAGCATTGCAAAAGCACAATTTCCATTTCCCCAAATTCATAAGGGAGAAACTACACAAGAGTCAACACTCTTGTATTCATAAATGAACTTCTTGAAAAGGGTAATGATTTTTTGAGTTCCAACTTCTAAATGTAAATATTTATAACTTCATAATTCCATACCCAAACGTTAAAAAAATGGCACTTTCATTGATCCAACTAAGACAAAAAAAACATCAACATATATATAAAATAGCATTTGCACCAAAAGGTTGCCAAGACATGCCGATAGAAATGTAGATGAATGTAGTGTGTTTTTTCGCTTTTTGATTGGGTTAAGTGTGTTTTTCATTTTTTGACTGGGTTATAGCTTAGATCATAAATAAGTAAATATTACCAGTTCATATGGGGGGTGAGATAACATTAATACACCATTCTTTCATTAACGTGTATCAACACACATATGGCAGAGGCACTAAACAGAGCCATCCATTACCCAGTGTCGTTTCAAAGGATCCCAACCATATGCACTTTCTCTTCACAGGCTCGTGAATCTCAGACACCCACTTACCCCAGCTCTAGTGGCACATGCCTCGGTAAGTTCGAGGCCAAGCCTCGCGGTTTCAAATCTCCTCTGCACCATCATTGAAATTGCTACCAATACCATCCATGACAATCATTAGGGTAGAGCAGAGGGAAGGCGATTGGATTATATGGAGTTGCAAGATTCTCCACATCTAACATAATCATTATGGTGGGGTTATTACTCAAAGAAAAAGATAAAATGGAGGCGACACATTTTCTGCAGCAAAATCACTAACAGTTGGAGCACAAACCATCTGCCATCAAACACATCAAAGAAGTAGAATAAAAATGCTTCATGATGCTCTACATGTTCGTTATGTGCATAACAAAATAAGTAGAATAAAAAGGCCTCATGATGTTCTACATGTTATATTTGAAATTCAATCAAAAGAAAACAAGCTTCATCATGTTCTACCTATTATATTTCAAATTGAAGCAAACAAGGTATCCTAGAAAAACATACAAGGTACAATAATAACATTTGAATACTATCTTGAAAAACATACAAGGTACAATAGCAACATTCGAGTACTATCTTGAAAAACATATAAGGTACAATAATAACATTCAAATACTATATTTTTTACATACATGTATCACACGCTTCCATCGCATATTTGTCTTATAATTCCTAGCTAAGAGGGAAGCTTTACATGTAGGCACTCATAAAAAAAAAATTTCCCAAAAGAATTGGATGAGAAATTTCCTCATAAATGAAGCCTCTTCCTTGGTTGAATTTTATCATCATAATGACCACCACCTTCATCATAGGCATATGTCTCCTCCTATTTATTTCTATCCAAAATTTTTTTGATTTTATGTAACTCGTTATTTAGCTTCTGGTCTTTATTCTTCTTCCTCGTTTTATGGCCATCTTGGGTCTTCACCCCAAACTGAAATGCAACTTGAGGCATTGCTTCCTTTTGTTCATTATGTTTTTCCCATTCTTCTTCCGTCTTAAATTCCCAACGATGGAGACTTCCCTTCACCCTTCCACCCATATTCGTTTTTGTTAGGTCATCCTCATCAGCATTATCTACAATCTCCCGATTATACTCTTGATAACCTAGATAACACTCAGAGATAAATGATGTTTGGATCCTTTTCCTGGATTCTCTAGATGGTTGTTTTATTACAACATCTAAAATCCTTGGGAATTTCAGGGATGGATATCATTCTATTCACAAGAGGATTACAGGTTTGCATGCATCACAGTGTGGATACTGCACTCTAGCAATGTGTATGTCTATCTTTGTTGCTCTTCGCCAAGCTAAAACCAAAGAAAAATTTGACTCCGAGCATGGATTTTCTAATCTTTCAGTATTGGAGGCATAGGAAGTTATTGCAGGTAATGTATGTAGATGTACTAGATACATGCCCATTGTTGATGCTTGCAAAATCTTTGTGGGAGATGTTGATTTGGAGGACTTGGGTCTTAATTCATTTTGGAAAAATAATGAAGTGGTTAATCCAAATAAATTATCGAGCTACAACCCAAATGCAGTTTGTACTTTCCCATATTTTCTGAAGATGGAGTTTCTAGCTAGAGGATGCATTATGCCTAACTGTAATAGCCAAAATGGTGATGTACTGAGAGACACAATATTAAATTTTTCTTATAAATAGGATATTAATGGAGAAGAGCATTTCTGGACTAGACCATCTAGCTTGGAGGAGATATGGACAACTTTAAAACTTAAAAAAGTTGGCAGTGAAGATCTTGAACATAAGCTGGTTGTAGGAAATACAAGTGCTAGAATCTACAAGGGAATGAAACCTAAAGTATTTATTGATATCAACAATATCCAAGAGCTATAGGTTATCAAAAGACTAGATTCTACAATTGAGGTTGGAGCAACGGTAACAATTTCCAAGCTTATTGAAGCTTTAAAGGATAGAAAAACCATTGATACTAGTGTATCAGATCAGGGTAAGGTGAGTTATAACAAAAAATGGTATTGAAGGTCATCCTTCTCCCTCCGCTACTGAAGCCTATGATTGTTACATTTGAATATAGACCCAAGACCATCGTCCTTCTCCTCCTGAGTCATAAATCTAGGATATTTATGTAAATTTATTCCTTCCTCTACACTATAATTTGGCATATTACTATGAATATATTGATCAGTATAATTTAATTGTTCTGGAGCCCACTGTTCAACAACTTGCTTAGGTGGTGGTGGAGGATATCCTTTCCATTTATGGTAGGGTGGTCCTTTAATAGTATCATAACCACCTTTTTGTTGCCAATATTGACTCATCATGTCCATAGGTGGTGCTGGACCATATACAGGATCATTGAAAAATAGTTGCATCTTCATGTCCCTGGGTGATTCTTCCATATCTTATGAGAGGGAACTTTGGCTTTCATTTCTACCCCAAACAATGTAATCAGTGCCAACACCTTCAAATATGTCATATTTCTCATTATTGGCATTCACATAAAGTTGTTGTTGCTGCTCATTTGCTTCTATGTGACCTTTGCGAGGAGGAGGAGGAGGAAGAAACATTTATTTACTCATGTGCCTCTTAGAATGCCCATCTACAACATTTGGTTGTTTTTCATAATCATTTCCATCTTCACTGACCAAGTATTGAATTCCCTTGCCTCTGCCTTTCGATTTTTCCTTCTCTTCTTCAAAACCTTTCCAGGGGATCCCAAGTGAAGATAAGACATGATCTTAGCAACACACTCAAGCATGCATGCATCCACTCCAACTGTGACAGATTCCTGTGGAGGTAGGAAATCAACTTTACTTCTATGTATTGTTGTTAAAATGTCTTTATAAAACTCCTCAATGTTGTAGACAAAATTTGTTCGTCCTAGAAGAGGCATTTCATTAGGCTTGTTCATGCTCTGAGGCTTTATCATCTATTGATAAATCATATTTGTAGTAGCAGTGCAAAATGCTATTGGTTGGTCTTATTTATGTACTCTTGACTTCCCATTTACAATATCTTCATTCTCTGGATTTTTTTGTCATTCTCTATTTTTTTTATCAATTTCACTCCTTGCATAATCTAAACCTTTTACCAGATATGTATGTTCAACATCACCTCCTCATGGGTAGTACGAGGCAAAAGCAAATCTCAGTACTCTTGTTGTTTCTCTTCTAGTTGTTGTTGTTGTCTCTCAGGGGTGATTAAAGAGCAGAAAGGAGAAGAAGCAGGGTAAGTGTAGAGGAACGGTTTGAAGCCGAAGAATGCAATATGGCAGGCAATGCTTGGCATATTTTGTTGAATGAAGATTGCCACAAGGTGAATGAGGAAAGCCATCCAATGTGCACAAGTCGTCCATATCTAGTGGGTTCAAGCGTGTTCTTGTTTTTGCTTCTTTTTCTTTTGGGCGGCATGATATATGTGCGTCACCCATCTCTATTGCTATTGCTTGTGTTATCAATCTGGAATTTCTTAAGGCTATGAAAGAAACCCAGAGGTAACCACAGAACCACTTTTAAGCTTAGAAGCTAGCCCTTATAAACTCAAAGAGGTATCTCACTATTGGATTTAAATTTTTTGTTGGGGTATTTTAGGCTAGTTATTAGGTTCAGAGTTTGGTTTTTTGAAATGTTTGGTTCAAAGTACAAAGAAAGGCCATTGGGAAATGGATTCGAAGTCTTAGGGTGATCAGATACAAAAATATCAAAACAGATTGAAACAAGGCAAGGTAGGCAGACTATTAGATCTTTGAGGCTTTTTGGAGTGAAAGGGAGGAAAATATTAAGATTTAATTAAACATTGAGCATTGTAACATGAATTCTATATTTAATCTCAGTTTGAAAACATATATATTGATTATAAGCCAGGACATAGTGTAATTAAACAAGTTCAACCTTTATCTTCTTTTAAACAATACAAATAAGAAAGACATATGAAAAACAAAGATATAACAAGTTTACAAGAGAAAAAACATCACCAATTTGCATGACACATGAATCCTGGAATGATCTTCTATATTAATGAAATGATCACTTTTAGCTCAGTGAACAACTTTACATCAAAGTATGCTTTCTTGATACAAGTCCAACCCTTTTTACTGCTTTATTACAATATATTTATAGACTTTATGCTAAACTAATATCAAATTCCAAAAAGGAAATGATTACAAAATAATCTCTAACAATTTCTGGAAAAAAAATATGAATAATAAACTAAAGATAACATTAATCACTAGAAATAGGAAGGAAATATGGAACTGGTGGAAAATCTTCTGCCTTTAAATCTAGAAATTGGTTTTTAACTGCTCATTCTCTGCCTTGGAATCTAGAAAGGTTGAAGTTGTCTTCACAAAACCTGCTAGATGCCCTCTCAAACCTGATTAACTCTTCCACCTGCATCAACTAGCTGTCCGTTTGAGTTTTATTTATGTTTTTTTTTGCCTTTCATGATATTTTTAATACTTCATAATTGTCACAAAATATTTGGGGAAAAAATATATATTTTGAATAATATATTCCAAATATTTTGATTAACCTTGTAAATGGATTTCATAATTAAAATTCCACCATATTTTTTTGAATGATTTAATAAACCATCTTGTTTTGAAATCCATGTGTTGTTTTTAAATACATGCCTTGTTTTTCCTTCCCATAGATTTTAAAAACCATGTGTTGTTTTGCCTTCCCATGGATTTTTAAAAACCATGTGTTGTTTTGCATGGTTGGTAAAGTATTTTTACTTTTCCCTTTTAACTGAATTTCACCCCTATAAATATCCTTACCTGCAAATTCCTTTCACGTTTTCACTTATACCTGCAAATTCAAATTCACGTGTAACTATAAATTCATTTCACCTTAGCCGCATTTACCTCAGCCTCTCATCCATAAACTCTTTTCACAAATGTAACTCTTTTCACAAATGTATGCAATATTAGGGTGACATCTGTAAAAAGTGGTAAAGTGAAAAACATCTTTTCGGACCCCTTGGTTAAAAGTTGGAGGGTCTAAAATATATCAATAACTATTGATTTAACTTTGCACATATCTCAAGGTATAAAAAATTAGGGTGATTTAATAGTTGAGTGTGGGGTGGGGACACAGTTTAATTTGACTTTATGGACTTGACTTGGGACTTATGTATATAATACGATTATAAGTGGGAATTTAGTGGATATGGTAATTTTAATGGTAATGTGGAAATGAAAAGAGATAAGGTGGAGTATAGGATACGGTAAGATTAATATAGGTAATATATGAGGCAAATATATGAGAGAATGAGTGGGAGATGAGCATATTTTTATTTTATAAAATATTATTTCATTTAAAATATAAAACCAAAATAATATTTAAATATAATGATTTTATATCCCAAATAAAATTAATTTAAACTTGAATAAAACTTTGATGAGAGCACTTGAAAATTGGGTATAAAAGCCAATTTTGTTTATTTTGTCAAACCCTCATAAATAAGCTTGAAACTCTGCATTCCAAACTAAGCATGTCCAGGATATAAAATTTGCCAAAATTTATCATATGCTAACAGTCACTAGTGAGGGGTCATGTTTGAACCCTGGTAGAAATCAAAGGATAGAAACTATGCAGTGAAAAAGCGAGCTTGTACGAGGCACTATTGAGATTCGAGACACCGGTTGAGGGCTACGAATCTCAACAGCGTCACCTACAAGAACCTTATAATAAAACGAATATTGTCATAATTAAGTAAATAAATTTTAACATATATAAAAACTAAATAAACTAAATAAATTTAAATCACAATAATATAATCAAATTTAAACTAATAGATAAAAGATATATATAATAAAAAAAGATAACTGATGAAATAATGTTTCTTGCTCCCTCACCATCCTTGAGGGGGTTTAGGGAGGGTTTATATATTATATATTATATTCTATTTTACATATTTAAACTAAATAACTAATTAATTTAATTTACCATAATATATCAATTAAATTAATAGATAAATGTATATATATAAAATAAAGATAACAAGAATGGCAATAATGTTTCTTGCTCCCCTCCCACCATCCTTAAGGGGATTAAGGGAGGGTGTGTGTGTATATATATATATTTCATAGCGTATGGAACATACAAATTAAATTGATTAATTAAAAGCCCATGGGGCAACTTAATTGGTGATTTGCGGCGACAATGTAACCTTAGCTGGAGCGGCGAGCAGGGGGAGCAGGAGGGTGAGTAGGTGTGGAGAGCAGGCGAGCAGACGCGATGAATAGGCACGGCAATGAAACCTTAGCTAGAGTGGTGAGCAAGTGCGGCGTGCAGGAGGGCGAGCAGGAGCGACGAGCAGAGGTTGAGAGCAGGAGGGCGACTGTTTGGTAGGAGCAGGGGTTGAGCGCAGGTGGGCAACTGTTTCGTAGGAGCAGGGGTTTGAGCGCAGGTGCAGAAGAGGAGGGCGAGCTGGAGCAGGCGAGCAGGGGTTGAGCGCTCGAGGACGTTGAAGAGGAGGGCGAGCTAGAGCAGGCGAGCAGGCAGGCAAGCAGGGGTTGAACACAGGAGCACGAGAGGGGGTTGAGCAGCAGTGAGGAGTAGGAGCAGGAGCAGGAGTGGTGAGTAGGAGTGGCGAGTAGGAGCGGGAGTTTTTGAATGCAGGAGCAGGAGTGGGAGCGGTGAGCAAGAGCCGGAGCAGGAGCGTTGTACTTGAGCAGGAGCAAGAGCAGGAGTAGGAGCAATGTGCAGGAGCGGGAGGGCTTGAACGCAGGAAAGAGCAGGAGCGAGAGGTTTTGAACGCAGGAAAGAGAGTGTACAGGAGGGTTTGATCGCAGGAGCGGGAGGGTTTGTGCGCAGGAGAGGTGAGCGAGAGGGAACAGGAGCAGGAGCGAGAGGGAGCAGGAGCAGGTGAACGAAAGGGAGCAGGAGCAAGAGCGAGAGGGAGCAGGAGTAGGAGCAGGGGCTGGTGCGACGAGCAGGATATCTGGGAGGAGCAGGAGCGCCGAATCCGCGGGGATACTCCAGAGGCGAGCGGGGCGTGAGGAGCGGGCTCCTCTGTGTCGAGCGGTGAGAGGCTAGTAGAGGGGTTTTGTCCTGCAGGCTTGTTTCATCTTCTAGTCTCTTAGTTTTCTCTGAGCGGGGGCGAGGTGGCTACCCATGCCACCTCTACCCCCAGGGGTCACCTCTGCTCTAGTGGGTCTTCTCCTTCTTGGCGGCAGTTAAGTTTGTTCTGGTCACAGAATATCCTTTGGAGCGTTGAGGGAACAATAGGTTTGCTCTGTTTCATGCCGCTTTTATGGATTTTTCCGTTGGTCTTTTCTGCATGCAGATGCGGTTGATTGTGGCGGTGATCTTGTTTCTCGTCTGGAGTGGAGAGTTTGAGGGGGCGGGGAAGGAGTGGCTTCTTTTGCTACTCTCTTCCTCATTTCGTGCCTCTCCTTTTGTATTGGGCGGTCAGATCTTGCGTTGTCTTCCGTTGCTTGTTTGCTTGGTGCTTTGGTGCCTTTTATGCACCTTATAGATGGGTTTGCCTTGTTTTCTGGGGCAATATTGGCCTTTCGAGGCTATATTTGGTGATCTTTTTATGCAGATTTGTTTGTGGCTCAGTCCACGTTTTTGCATATGCTTCTTGCATTTGCATTATGTAATCTTTTTATATGAATATATTATGCTTTTTCTTCTGAAAAAAACTTAATTGGTGATTTCCCTATTATGAAGTATTAGGTAAGCCATGAGATTCAAGGTTCAAATGCCACATGAATCAAACCAACCAAAAAAATGATTAATTAAACAAAATGTCACATGAACAAGTGTCATATGAAGTGAGTTATGGATTTTGGGCATGGGGTATTGATAACCCATGGTATTGGTCCATAGTATTGTAATAAAGTTATTTACAAATTCTAAGTGTTTTGATACTTATTATGGATTGATTATTTGAAAAATAAATTATTATTATTATTAATTTAAAAGAAAATTTGTTTTATGCATTAATTTGATGTTTTAATCATAATTTCATAACTAGCACAACCACATTAATAAAGGTGGTTGATATCTGTGAATGAAGCACGATTAATTACATAATATATACATGCCCTCAAATACCCACAATTTCACTTACAATTACAATTATAATCCTAATCTTTGGTGGATGGATTGATGGAGGGAAATACATATGCATATCCTTCACCACATTAAGAATGCATAAACAACTTGTTATAGCATTGCTATTAGATGATAACTGTAAATATTTCTTGATGAATTAGAAGTAAAGGAGTGAACCACTGCTTTTATATCTAAAGTTTTCCTCCGCATAAGAAAGCACAGGTTGCATGCTAAAGTAGAGAGTCACATAAGTGTTAACAATAAGTTTATGCACGAAGGAATGCATAACGCCAACGAGGACAGGAGATCGAAGACGCCTGCAAACATCTTATAAACAAAATACCTACAATTAATTAATGATATAGCAACAACAATTAGAAAGCTATTGTGCTTCCTTCCTTGTTTCAACTTTGAAATTGATCTCTTTCCACCCAACATTGATTGGTACCTCTCTGGTGCAAAGAGACACGTCTCCCCCTCTATAAAATCTTAAAAATTGACCAAGAAAATGAGAATTCTCATTTAAAATTTTGTTGAGCTTGCGTTTTCCATGTAAAGTGTTGAAAAATGCATAAATAAATTCTCAATTTTATTTTTCCTTGATTAAATTGAGAAAATTCGAATTTCCACATCAATAGACAACTTGGATGATAATAACTTGTGTGAAATAGCTTGTGTCACCCAATTTTCTTAGTAAATTCAAGTTGGAGGAGTTAGAGTTCATTTCTGCATGTGTGATTGCTAATTTGTAGCAATCAAGGTCAGTTATCTCAGGTTGTTTTCAATTAAACTAGTTCCAACTTTTGGAGGAACTAGTGGAAGGTCAATTAAGCAGTGGGAATTCATTCAAAATAAGTGATCATCTCGTTAACTAATCAATCAACACAAAATAACTAGTGCATGCAGAGAATTCGAGTTACCTAGTTGCAGTGGAGATTTCAAGGTAGTGTGACATTGGTTGCAGACTAGTCTTGACCATACAAGTGTTGCACATAGTTAGATTATTAGCCTAAGGAATTACACAATTCAATTAGAGGAATTTCCTAAATAATAGGGGCTAATTCCTCAAGGAACAACACAAGTAAATAGGAGATCAAGCCAAGGAAAATTTTGACTAAGTCTGGGTTAATGGCCTTCATTGAGCAGATAAATAGGTTTTGCACTTGCAAGGTGAGCTTAGTTGAGAAAAGAAATTGTAATACATCTCTATTCATTTGATTAATGTAAGCATGCATTGTAGTTTTTAATAGATTTATTTCCCCAGATAAAAATATTTGTTGCATGTGTGTTATTTATTCTTGTATGTCTAATATTTTTGTTCTAAATTGTGAATTAATGTCTGTAGAGTAGTAGTGTAGGTTTATGTCTTGTGATTTTGATTGAAACTTCGTGAGTAGTTGCAAATCTACAATCTAATTTATACATGGTATCAGCTCTCAATTCACATTAGAGCAGGAAATTCAACGTTGTTTCAAAGAGGTTTGAATTTGAAGATTAATGTAGCAGGATTTCTTCAAAGCTGAGAAGATGGCCTTCAATATACTTAGGCTAGAGTATGCCTTGGAAGACACCTATAATTTTGTTGCATGGAAGGATCACATGGAGGCAGTATTGGATGACAATATTTTTAGAATACACTAAGACAAATGTTGCAAAAACTTAAGCATATGATGCCCAAAACCTTGCTCAATGGAAGAAAATGTAGCTAAGGCGAGGAGAATAATCTTGGAGGGAGTATGGGAGCATATTGTCTCGAATCTCCATGGAAAAGAAACTTCTTTCATGATGTAGAAAGCACTGACAGAATTGTTCAAGAATAGTAGTGACCACAGGAATAACACGCTCAAGGATAAACTTTGAAGTATCAAGATGCAGAAGAATGATACAATTCTGCAATATCTGAGCAAGTTTACACAGTGTTGTGATGAACCTAGAAAGGTCGGTGTTAATGTCCTTGGAGAAGACTTGGTAACCCTAGCCCTTCTGGGCCTTCCCAATAGCTGGCATAACTATCCAGATTCGGTGAATGGGAGGGATAAACTATTGAATTGGGATCACTTATAGTCTGATTTGGTATAGGAGGAAATAAGTTAGAATATTAGAGATTGGACTTCATCTAAGGCCGAGGATGAAGAAAACTTTGCATTGTCTAGAAAGGTGAAGAAGGAAAAATGGAAGAAATCTCAATCCAAACCAGAATCCAGTCAAGGGGGTAAGAAGAAAGATTTGTCAAAAATTAAATGCTTCCATTGTCATGAATTCAGGAACTATGCCACGAAGTGTCCACACAAGAAGGAAATCAAGAAGACCTTAAGAGGTCCAGCAAGTGAAACTTTGGCTTCACAGTTTAAGCTTGACTTTACCCTCATTACATGCATGGCCAACACAGTGATGGGGGGCGTGTGGTACTTGGACTCAGATGCATCATTCCACATGATGTGAAATAGATATTTTTTCAATGATCTGGAGGAGAAATATTTGCATATTCATATCAAGATGGGGGATGAAGAAAGGTATAACATGATGAGTATTTGTACATTCACCTTTTAGAGGGATTCAAGATCCCCCCTCAGGCTCATGGATGTTATTTTTGTTCCGATCCTAAAGAAACATCTCGTCTATGTTGCAGCTTTGGAAGATCGTCGTTATGATGTGATATTCAGAAAAGGAAAGGAATTCTTGAGAGGGACAGGTGAAGTAGATCGGGGTTCATGTGAAGGACCTGTACAAGCTAGATGTGGAGGATTGTGCTACATTGAGTACAAAGGTGGAGAATGTGTGGAGCCATGATTTCAGTGAACTTTGGCATAGAAGACTTGGCAATTTGCATCATGATGCTTTGAAGATCATGAAACATATCACCACAGACCTCCCTAAAGGAGAACTTGAGTAGCAGGATGTATGCAAAGGATGTACCTTAGGGAATTACACAAAATCCACATTCCATGATCGAGGCAACAAATCACATGCCAACCTGGAAAGGATCCATTCTGATGTTTGTGGACCATTCTCGACAGCCTCCACTGCCAGGCACAAATATTTTTTCATTTTTATTGATGACTTCTCACAGCAGTGTTGGATCTTCTTCATGCAAAAGAAGGATGAGACATTCTCCAAGTTATTAGAATTCAAGGAACTGGTTGAGAAAGAAACGGGTAAGAAGGTGAAGGCTCTTAGGAGCAATAATGGAGGTGAATTTTATGCAACTAGCTTACAAAAAAAGTAGAAAATATAGATCAACGAATTAAAAATTATCCTCTTTAAGGGGGGAACCTCCTTTACATTACATAAATGAACAATTCTTGGCTGATACAAATGACAAGACCTCCTTTCTATATACATGAGTCTAAAGGGTCACAATATAATCAAAACCTACATAAATATAATAATGTAAGAACACAGAAATAACAATAGTGGGCTCCTATGGGGCATAATAATAACAATATGGGGACTACCTGGGCACAACAATAACGATAAGGGGGCTACACTAACAATAACAATAAGGGGCTACACTAGTATTATAGGGACCTAACATGCCCCTCTCCTTCAAAAAATCGTTTTCCTCAATGACTGAGTAGTTCTTGATGCTTCTATATAAAATTATCGTCCTTCCATGTGGAATCCTCAGTGGGAAAGTTATTCCACTTGATGAGATACTATGAAATTGATCAATTTCATAGCCTTCGGGTTCTGGTTTCCATGATTTCTTTAGGTTCCAATATTATTTTTCCTTCCTCATCAAGTTCTGGCAATATTGTTTGAACTAGGACTTGTCACGTATAACCTTCTTTAAGCATGAAACATGGAAAACTGGGTGCACTCGGGAAGATGCAGGAAGCTCCAATTTGTATTCCATAGTACCAATCTTTTGCAACACTTTGTAAGTACCATAATACTTTGCTGGTCATTTATTATCCTTCTTAGCTTGCTTGAGGGACATTTGTTTGTATGGTTGTACCGAAAAATACCTAGTCGCTTACATCAAAACTTCTTTCGCTGCGATGATGATATTCCTGTTGTTTGATTCAATTTTGTGCCAAAGTGAGGTTATCCTTTAAGAGTTGGAGAACTTGTTGTTGATGATCGATGTGTTCTTCCAGTACTGGAACCATAGAATTTTCTCTTAAAGATGATATGATTGACAATGGATGATATCCTAAAGAGCCATAAATGGGGTCATTTTTGTTGTGTTATGGAAGGAATTGTTATACCACCATTCAGTGAGAGGTAACCACTTGACCCATTGTGTTTGCTTATCAGATAAAAAGCAAGGAATATATCCTTCCAAAAATTTGTGCACTATCTTAGTTTTCCCATCAGATTGAGGATGATAAGATGAGCCATGAGCTAATTCAATACCCAAACAAGTATTGAGACAAGAAAATAATTTCCTCCAAAAATTTCCAGTGAAAATGGGATCTTTGTCGCTTACAATAATCTTTGGGTTTCCATGTAACTTGTGAATTGTTTCCATAAATGAAATAGCAATTGTATTGGATTTAAATAGATGAGATAATGCACAAAACTCTGTATACTTGGTAAGTCTATCGACTACCACCATGATGACACTCCTTCCTTCGGACTTAGGTAAACCTGTGATAAAGTCCATTGAGACCTCATCCCAACATTGACTTGGAATGGCTACAGGTTGTAACAGACCCGAGGTCTTAATTTTCTCAACTTTATTTTGTTGGCAAATCAAACATTCTGCCAAAAATTTTTGAATATCATATTTAAGGCCATCCCAAAAATATTCCTTCTTGACCCAGTGGTAGGTTTTTAAAAATCCTGAGTGCCCTCCTAAGGGAGAGGTGTGCAATTTCAAAAGAATATTTTTTTTGAGTTGGGAATTCTTACAAAGATATAAGTGATCTTTGTCCCATAATGAATCATTTTTGCAACTAAATGTATAGCATGTATTGGGATCTTGTTGCAAATTTTGAATGATTGTCCACATTTTTTCATCATTCTTCCATTCATCCCTTGCTTCGGTTATGCAATATGGTTGGATAATAGAAATGGAACCAAGAAATCCTTCCACATCCTCATCCTTTCTTGAGAGTAAATCTACAACAACATTTTTCTTCCCTTTTTTGTAGATGATTTCAAAGCCATAACCCAACATCTTTGTGACCCATTTTTTCCGCTCTTCTAAAGATAATCTTTGTTTCAAAAAGTATTTAAGACTTTCATGATCTGTTTTTACCTTGAAGTGTATTCCCATTAAGTAAGGTCGCCATTGCTTTAGTGCATGTAGTATTTCCAACATTTCCTTCTCATAAATAGGTTTGTGTAAATACTTTCCTTTGATTGGATGACTTTCAAAAGTAATGTGTCATCCTTCTTGCATTAAAACAACACCAATTCCATTTCCTGAGGCATCACATTCCACAATAAAGGTTTTTGTGAAGTTTGCCATAACTAAGGTCAGTGCTTGGCAAATGTCCTCTTTAATATGTTCAAATGCCATAGTTGCTTCTGGTGGCCAAGAAAATACAACTTTCTACCGTAATGTTGTTAGAGGTGTTGTTATTCTCTCATAATTCTTAACAAACTTGCTATTATACCCTGTTAACCTAAGAAATCCTTGAAGATTCTTTATGGTTGTGGGGATTTTCCTTTCCTTAATGGATTTAATTTTGTTAGGGTCTACCTTAACACCCTCATGAGATAAAATATGACCCATATATTCCACCTCCTATACTCCAAAGAAACATTTGGAGGTTCTTTCATATAATTGTTTCTCCTCCAATAGTTTGAGCGCCCTATCAACATGTTGAACATGATCCTTCCAAGACTTGATGTAAATTAGTATATCATAAAAAAATACTAACACAAATTTTCTAAGGAAGGGTTTGAAAATGGAATTCATCAAACCTTGAAATATCAAAGGTGCAATAGTAAGGCCAAAAGGCATGACCAAAAATTCATAATGACCCTCATGAGTTCTAAATGTTCTTTCAGAATGTCCTCAATCTTCATTATAATTTGATGATATTTTGAATGAAGATCCAACTTGGTTAAGTAAATTTCTCCATGTAATTCATCCAATAATTCATCAATGATAGGAATGGGAAATTTATCTTTAGTAGTGAGCTTTTTGAGCTCTCTATTATCTAGACACATGTGCCATGATCCATCCTTCTTCTGCACCAATACTATTGGAGCAGATAAATAACTTTGACTAGGTTGAATTATACTGACCTCTAGTTTTTTTGCAAGCATACGTTCAATTTCATTCTTTTGGCCATAGGGATATCTATAAGGATTTATGTTTGGAGGAGCACTCCCTGGAATCAAATGAATAGCACGATCATGATCACGAATAGGTGGGAGGCCTTTGGGAGTCTCTAATACCATGGGATGAATGTCCAAGACTTTTTGGAGATCTGGAGAAATAGATGATTTCAATGTTTGAACCTCTAGTGAGCATAATTGTGCAATTATTAATGAGCCTCATCATTGGGTAATTATATGGGACTTAATTGGCCTTAATTCACCTCCTATATTAGTCAAACCAACTATTCTCACAACTTATTGCATACTTTTGATTATATTTTGTTTATGAGATGAGTCAGAGTTGGATATTTTTCTTTGTGGTCTAATGTGCATGTAATGCAGGAATAAAGGATAAAAGCAAGGCACTGTGGCAAATACCTTGGTCAAAACTTGAATGGGACAAGGGAGAGGAATTATAGGAGGTAAATCCTCCTCATTTACTACCCCTCCATTCGAATATTCCTCCATTAGCTCGGAGTGCAAACAACCAAATCATGAGGACTAAAAGACAGTGAAGCAAGTGAAAGTGACAGAAAACAATTTATCTTGAGTGGGGAGCCAAGCCTCCCTAGTGGGAAGGAAGTCGTTGGAGACTTTAGATGTATAAGTAGAGAGGCTTAGCACCTTATTAGGATTCAAATTCTTATTGTAAAACTCTACTTTATTTCTGAGCTACAAGACTTATGACAGTTTGTTATGTAATCCATGGTTTTGATAATGAGAATGAGTTTTGTTTTGAGCCAACTCTGAGTTAACTCAAAGAGATAAATCTCTTGGGTTAGGGCCCAACCCGAGAAGCCAAAGCTCCTCTTTACTATACATGTATGCTAGCATAGATTTTTGGTTCTGTTCATTTGCTTAAGTAGCTTCCTGGTTTTCTGTTCATTTTCTTAAGTAGTTGCACTTTCATTACAGTAGTATAGTGTAGATTTATGGTTTAACTGTTCATTTTCTTGAATAGTTGCATTCTGCTTACATTAGTGTAGAGTAGATCGGTTGTGCTTTCGTTTACTTCCATTTGTGCCTTCTTTCAGTTCACAGGTTAGCTATGAGGAAAATATCACCACAATGTTGTCCGCAGGTGTCTCGGCCTCACCTCCTCCCTCTGGGACCATGACTTGAGGAAGAGACCCTTCAGAAACCCCGAAAACACAGGTTTTTGGTTCTCACATGAGCTATGGAGTTTGTTGTTTGATGCAGTTTCTTGTTCACCCTCACTGGTTTTTTCTGTTGTTTTCATTTGAAACCTCCTTCATCACGTTCTCCATGCATCATTTCCTCAGTGTTTGATCCGCAACAAACCTGCCTGATCACTGTCTGATTCATTAGTTTATCCAACTGCCACCTCGCGTGAAGTCTTGCACCTACTTTATGCACTTTAAATCCCCACCGTCGATCTGCCTTGCCTGATCCGATGACCATTGCATCACCTCAATACTTTATGCACTTTAAACCCCCACTGCCAATCTACCTCACCTGATCTGATGGCTATCGCATCATCCACTCCCCAACTAGCTTGGCCAATATCCACTGTTGATCAGCCCCACTTGATCCAACGACTATCGCGCAATCTCGCGCAGATTACTGCATGATCGTTATCCACCCAAGAGCACACGAGAAAAGTGATTTTCTTGTGCTACGTGTCACTCAATTAGGCTAATTGCGTGAAATTTAGAAATACAACTTATAGCTTTGAGGGAACACAAGAAACTACTTATCGCCTTCGAAACCTGCTCCATCATTTCCACGCATTTTCTTCCCGCAATATGATCTCTGCCACCCATCCTCCAATTAATCATGTCCATCCATCTCTTGACTTGATATCTGCGATAAGATCTCTGCCATTCATCTCCTGTTGACTCTTCTCTTTCATCTATTCACTAAACTGCCCACAATAATATCTGTAGAAATTTTGAATAATTTAACACATATTCAATGGAGATTATCCTGATCATGTACTATTGTGGAAAACATACACAATACATAAGCTCCTCTACGTTGATCATCAATATAGCAGCATCAATAACAATAAAACATCAAGAGCATTCACACATTAACACAGTATGTATCCCGGGGAAAGCATCTCGCTAAAAACCCCAACTATCTGTATATTAATGATTGAGTCATGTAACATTACACAGCATAATACTTCTCACAAGTATCTCCACCTCTGTTACACACAATACAGCTCAGATCTGATCTCCAAATCTCTTCCATTGCTTGCTTGCCTCCGCTGCTTAATACCTGCTCAAGAACTGATGATAATTCCAAGGCAACCACGTATTTCCTTGGCTAAATCACGTGAGCACAAGCTACAATGTGGGAAAATACGTGAGAAAACTCATTGGCATACTCAATCCCTTGATTGTGCAAGATCTGATGCACAACTATAGTCACAACTGATAGCAATCTGATTCTCTAACACCTGTCCCTGCTGAACTGAACATGCACTGACATGCAACTGAGTTAACTGATGTATTCATTAGTTGTATTATGAGTTAATAACTTGTGAATAAATTAATAACTAATTCACCCAACTCATCTCTAGTCTATTTGCCAGTTAGACTAAATACAACCAGTTTAACAAAGCTAAACTGAACACAACTCCATCACTGCACCTCCAGTCCACTAAACTCAACTCACTTGAGTTCTAACTGAAGTCCTGCATGCAAATATTAGTCATCCCATAGGTAACCACGTATTTCCTTCTGGGATCTGCATGTACCACATCCGTAGCTCATCCTGAAGTGCTCCAAGAGAATAAGACAAAGTTTATAGTCTAATATTATTATGAGCTAATAATATTTGACTGTTCTATATTTAGACTGAGCAGTCACTCCGCTGTGATCTAAAAATAGAAGTCCATCTATTTTTCCCAACTTGATCAATCATGCATAAACAGCAACCTGCAATCCATAGACATGATCCATATGTCTAAAAATAGACATAGTCTAAAAATAGACTTGCGCCAAAAATAGCCTGCGGGCCCACTTAGTGAAGGCGACTCTTTTCACTAAGCTCCATCATCTTGTTGCAATCTCCACACTCCCTCTCGACAAGATATGGTTTATCAGCAACCACTATCCTGACTCGGTGGTACTCGAATTTGCTCCTGGTGAGAGCCTTCGTCAGAATATCAGCATCCTGATCCTCCGTTGGAATGTACGAAAGTAACATGATCCTCCGCTGCACACAATCTCTGATATGATGGTACCTGATGCCCTTGCTACCATATACTCGGCCTCTTGAGCTCCCTGCCCAATCTGCATCCATGAAGCCACATAGCTTCACCTCATCCAATCCATATCCCGATGTGCCTCTCTTGAGCCTGCACACATGCGACTCTACCAACTGCTGGTAACCATTGGCATCCACTACCTCCGCTGAAGTAGCATCCTCCTTCCTCCAACCTTTAGGAAGGAACGCAGTCTTCACATCCATCTGATGAATGTGCCACCCCATCTGCACCTCTTTGTAGATCCATCTCGAATCTACCACTGATTTCCCTTCCAATCTAGGAACAAACTCCCATGCACTGTTTCTGACAATAGAATCATACTCTTCCACCATGGCGTCTACCCATGCGGGATCCTCCACAGCTTCCTCGAAAGAGGATGGCTCAGTCACCACACACTTGCTCATAAGAGCCATGTATCCAGTGTACCGATCAGGTGACTGTCTCTGCCTGCGTTGGGCTGTAGGTGGTCCTACAACTTTCTCTGCATCTTGAGCCAGTCGCTCAGTTTCTGTCAAGCGCTTTCGCCCTCTGATGGTTGGCGCTGCATGAGTGGTCTCTTCCACTCCATGAACCTCGTCCTGTGGCTGATTCACGTCCTGAAGCTCATCCTTAGGAACTAATAGCTCCTCATCTGCATGCAAGTGTAGCTCCCTCTCAAGCGAACACTTCATGGCTTTCTCCTCCTGAAATTTTATATCCCGTCGCACAACAGTTTTACCACTGTCTGGAAAATACACACGATAGTTGTGGGGCGTATCAGTGTACCCCACAAATATCCCAACCTCTGCAGTCGGCTCCAACTTCTTTCTGGCATCCTTC
>APFE031221105.1:0-13927 GCA_000404065.3 Pinus taeda | reverse complement strand
GTAGATATATCTCAAAAGTAATTATAATTTTTGTTTTCTTTTAGATTTAATAAAAAAATGTTATAAAATTAAATTCAAATAAAATATTTTGATTGCGAAATGAAAGATGGTTTTTGGGCATGTTGTATTGATGAGCCATGGTATTGGCTCATGGTATTGTAACAAAGCCTATTTACAAGTTAATAATATCTATGACAAAATAAACGTGGATATCCATGGTTAAGTATATGTTATATTGTTTATGTTATTATAAGTGTTAAAGTTTTTATGTGCGGATTAATTAAATTTAAATATATTTACATAATCATTATTCTATTTTATAAGTTTAAATGGAACTTAACTTATTGTTACTACTTCTAAGTTATATATTTTAATGTAATATGTATATTATGATTTTCTTTTACTAAAATTATCCATAATTTATTAATAAAACAAATTACAATGTAACAAATTCGAATTTATATTTATTAACTTTTAAGTTACTACACGACACTACAATATGTAAAATTTTTACCAATATTTTACATTATTATTAAATTGGACATCTTAATATAAAATTCAACATATTAAGTCTACCTTTAAATGTTACAACTTTCTACATTCACCTACACTCACCTCCTAATTTGGTTGTAGCGCTCCTCTGGCGTAGTAAGTGGTGGCTAGACCAAGTAAAAGAACGAAAAACCATTTTTTTTCAACAATGAAAATATCCACAAATTTAATATCAGGCACGATCAGCATAGTCGCTCCCTCTACTGTTAATTAATTGATCAAGCGACCATCTTGTTGTGAATTTCGTCATTAACATGGGTTTGAATTATTTCATTTGCATTTGCATATGCTTCGTTATGTTGCCTTTGCTAACACACAACAAAGCCACATTCACACATATTATTTCTTTTCTACATGGTTCTTGCAAAACTAGTCATTTTGTTGTATACACGTTATTAAATCCTTATTCAAGAGAGCTTTTTGCACTTGCAATTTGTCGTTATTGTCGCCTCTGCATAACTTCTTCCACACAATTAGTCATTGTTTTGCCTCTTGTTCATAATTATTATATGTTTTAGTTAAAATAAATTAAAATGAAACTACTTACTGCTGAAAGATAATAGTGTGGAGCATCTGCACTTGTCTACACAATGAGTCATCATCTATATTTACCTTACAAAACAAGTTCATTAGCTAAGAAACTAGCAACTGCGAATCGAAAATTGGCAAAGGTGAATCTTTAATGTGGGTTTCGTCTTTCGTTTTCATTATTCCACATTTGCTATATGTCGTTATTATTGTCTCTGTAGACACACAACGAAAGTGACATTCCAACATCTTATTTTGGTTCTACAAAAGCTTCGTCTGCACAACTAGTCGTTTTGTCATTTAAGCTCTAAAACTTTCATTGCATGCCCTTCCACATTCAACCACCTGAATTAAAACCAATATGAAAATGCATTACAAATAAAAGGCTCATTTTTGCTTCCTTCATTCCGCACAAATTCTGCACATGTGCTCCTTCCGTACAATTATTTCTGTGGTCACGGAAAATATTCCTAGATAATAATTAAAAAGTCCATTGTGTGGAAGAAGCTTTCAAGCTTTGATTGTACAATCATCCTTGTCTCTACTGCTATTTAATTGATTATGTTTGCATAAATATTTTCGTAGAGTGGAAGCTATTTTCAGATTCAATAACGCTTGTCGGTTAGCCTACGTTCACATTAAAGGATTTTCTTTATGAATACTTTATGCTTATATTATTGATAATGTTCTAATTGTAAATAACACGTGTTTGTATTTTCTAATATGTTTCAAACTAGGCATATGTGCGAAACATTTGTATTGTGTAGAGGAAGCTTTTAATGTGTGGATCACCTCACTGAGCACAAAAGGATTTTATTGCTAATATTTTAGTATTAAATAAGGCATATTTCCTCAATAATATCGTATATGGTTAGATTATTTCAAATAAGGTATGTGTGTGGAAGTGCAATGGAAGCTTTCAATGTGTGATAAATAATTCATATCTCCTTGTCTCTACAACTAATTTAGTGGGGTCCACATTTCACTCACATTTCTGTCTCAGTGTCTG
Organism: Pinus taeda; assembly: GCA_000404065.3. Taxonomy (NCBI): domain Eukaryota; kingdom Viridiplantae; phylum Streptophyta; class Pinopsida; order Pinales; family Pinaceae; genus Pinus; species Pinus taeda. Next base: position 11,838 of record APFE031221105.1, on the reverse strand, counting down.
GCTAGACTGCATTAAAGTAAGTAGTTATTTTAGTAAGCGGTTGATGTATACAAAGTTATTGCTAATATTTTAATTGTAAATAACGTTTATTTTCATATTTTCGAATATTTTGAATATTTGTTTGTTTAGGTTCTTGTAGAAAGTCCTATAGATTCACAAGCTAATGCAATTTGCTAAAGCAAGAGACAAGAATCTACTTCTACTCTTTACAGTGGAAGCCCATAAACATCGAGAAAACAATAATCAATAGAGGAAGAGAATCAAAGGCACATAACACAATAAATATCCAGGGAAAGCCACAACTCAAAACCCCACTATATGTTTTGTATTAATTCAGAAAATCAATATGAAATTACAATGCTTATTCTCTCTAGAACAATCCCAACGCTCAAAAAATTTAATCTCCAACTCATAAGCAAGCTCAAGGCCAAAAATTAGCCTCTTCAAAAGCTCTCCAAGTCTCTATTCCAATGAGTAGTTCCTATGGAAGATAGCTTGTATGTAAAGGGAAATAAAGCCTCTAAAAACTGTGCAATCCCTCAAGGGCCAGTTCCTAAATGCATGCACTATCAGTGCAACTCATAAAAATCTAAAATAAATAGTAAACTGTCCCCACACTCTAGTCTCAATTAGGTATTTATCAGAATCGACATGCATGAGTTTCTGATGAGTAAATATTCAGTTAACTAGAGTAACACCGGTGGAGTTCATTAGTGTCACCACTGACTGTTAACTCACTATTAGTTCTTTCAATAAGTTTGAGAATTAATTTAATTGCACTGACTCATGAAACCGAGTCTTCTATTTTACAACTGACAATTAACTAACACTGGACTCCTACAAAGTAGGGATAACATATACATGACTTCCAAAATACTTCCAACTTGAATTTCCTAAGTTAAGTAAGTTTAATAAACTTAATTTAACTATTTTAGGTTGCTATGAGAATAGAATTCAAATTTAACTCACAGTTTAATTCAAGAACAAATTAAATTGGAATTTCTTGTTTCCATTTCTCAACACTCCCTCTCAACAAGAAAGGAATTATCAACTACCCCGATCCTGTCTATATGAAACTCGGATTTACATCTTGACAATGCCTTTGTCAAGATGTCAACATCTTGCTCCTCCATGGGAATTTAATCTAACAACATGATCCACCTCAATACACAATCTCTGAGATGATGATACTAGATTTCAATATGATTGGACCGATCATGAAAGACTGGATTTTCAGAGAGTTAGATACAACTCTGTTTATCACAATAAATCACTTTCGGATCCATCTGCTAACCAAAAAAACCAACTAGGATCTTCCTCATCCAGATAGCCTCACATGCTACCTAACTTGTAGCCATGTACTCTGCCTCTGCCGAACTAAGTGCAACCGATATCTGTTTCCTCCTGTACCAAGAAACTACTACTGACCCAATACTAAAGATCCCTCCTGATGTGTTCTTCTTGTCGGATGGGCTCCCTGCCCAATCTGCATCAGTGAAGCCTTGAAGCTTCACTCCCTTTGTTTTTTTGTACCATAACCCAAACTGAATAGTGCCTCTGAGGTATCTCAATACATTCTTTTCCGCCTTCCAATACAACTTGGTAGGCCTAACCATCACTTGACTAAGTTGGTTAACTGCATAACACATATCCAGTCGAGTGCTCATCAAGTACATGAGTGAATCCACAAGTTTCCTGTAAATAGTAGCTTCCACTACTTCCCCTGAAGTGGCATCCTCCTTCCTCTAGTTAGCAGCTAGAGGAGTCTCCATGGGTTTACTGCTCTCTATGTAGAATCTCCTGAGTATCTCGTTAGCATACGTGCCATGAGATATAATTAACTCCCCATCTCCCTCCCATACCTCCATGCCAATAAATTAATGCATGAGCCCCATGTCTTTCATCTCAAAATCTCTTGCAAGGTCCTCCTTGCAATATTTGATGAGCTTCTCATCACCTGTCAGTATGAGATCATCTACATAAAGTACAATGATCAACAACTTACCTTCCACCAATATGTGATACAGTTTTCATTCGCTTCACTCTTCGTGAAGCCCAACCCAATGAAGTAGCTATCTATCCTGGTGTACCAAGCACAAGGTGCTTACTTCAGCACATACAACGCTCTCTTGAGTCAGAAGACATGTGACTCACAGTCCAAGGTTTCAAAACCTTTGGGATGCTCTATGTACACCTCTTCCTCATTCATGCATTTGAGGAAGGAAATATTCACATCCATTTGATGGATCTTCCAACCCAACTATGCTGATAGTGCCAAAATAGATCTAATTGACAAGTACCTAGCAACAGGAGAAAAGGTCTCATCATAGTCAATCCCCTCTACCTGTGAAAAGTCATGAGCCACAAATCTGGCCTTATGCTTCTCCATACTACTATCTGCAACTTGCTTTACCTTGTAAAGCCAACGGGAGCTCACAACTGACTTGTCCTCCAGTCTCGAGACCACATCCCAAACACTGTTTCGAACTATGGAGTAATACTCCTCCACCATTGCATTAACCCAAACTAGCTACTGCATTACTTCCTAAAAGGAAGACGGCTCTATCACAACACATGCACCCATAAGTGCCATGTATCCAGTGTACCTCTCTGGTGACCTCCTCTATCTGCGCTGACAAGAGGGTGCTCCCACATTCTCCCATGCATCATCTGAACTCTGATTTGGCCGATTTTTTTTTTTTTTTTTTGAATTTGGGTATATTTACCCAAGTAATCAATATCTGCAATTTGTTTATGAAAATTTTGCACATAAATTTTTGGATATACTCTGTAAACTATCGGTGCTAAAAACAATCTTGGTTCGATACCATGTAGACAATCCTGTAGATTCACAAGCTAATGCAATTTGCTAAAGCAAAAGACAAGAATATACTTCTACTCTTTACAACAGAAGCCCATAAACATCAAGAAAACACTAATCAATAGAGGAAGAGAATCAAAGGAACATAACACAATAAATATCCGGGGAAAGCTATAGCTCAAAACCCCATTATTTGTTTTGTATTAATCCGGAAAATCAAGATGAAATTACAATGCTTGTTCTCTCTAGAACAATCCCAGCACTCAGTAAATTCAATCTCCAACTCATAAGAAAGCTCAAGGCCAAATCTTAGCCTCTTCACAAGCTCTCCAAATCTTTATTCCAATGCGTAATTCCTATGGAGGATAACTTGTATTTAAAGGGCAATAAAGCCTCTAAAAAACTGTGCAATCCCTCAAGGGTCAGTTCCTAAATGCATGCACTATCAGTGCAACTCAGAAAAATCTTAAGCAAATAGTACAATGTCTCTGCACTCTAGTCTCAACTAGGTCTTTCTCAGAATCGACATGCATGAGTTTTTGATGAGTAAATATTCAGTTAACTAGAGTATAATTGGTGGAGTTCATTAGTGTCACCATTGATTATTAACTCACTATTAGTTCTCTCAATCAGTTTGAGAACTAATTTAACTGAACTGACTCATGAAACTGAGTCTTCTATTTTACAATTCATAATTAACTCACACTAGACTCCTACAAAATAGGGAGAACATATACATGGCTTCTAGAAGACTCCCAACTCGAATTTCCTAAGTTAAGTTTAATAAACTTAATTTAACTATTTTAAGTTGTTATGAGAATAAAATTTTAATTTAATTGACAGTTTAATTCAAGGACAAATTAAACTAGAATTTCTTATTGCCATTTCTCAACAGTTCTTGTGCAAAAGTGTTGTTTGTGTGGATCTCCTCACCTCGCACTAACTGCTAATATGATTGCTCATATTTTAGTTATAACTACTGCTATTTAAGTGATTCTATACAAAACCACATTAATATTGAATGTGGGTTTGGTTGTGATTGTAGATTTCTCCCACATTTCTGTGTTAGACCATGTCTATTCTACACTGCATTTTCGGCACAACAATGTATGCAGAGGTTCCTCCACACATGCTATATCTAGACACGTTTCCTGCACACATTCTATAGGTTAGACTTCACCAGAGCGAGTAGCTATTTTAGTAAGCGATTGGTGTATACAAAATTATTGATAATATTTTAATTATAAATTATGCTTATTCTCGTATTTTCAAATATTTTGAATATCTGTTTGTTTATTATTGAAAATGATTTAGTTATAGATAATGCATATCAATAGTCAATTTAGTAAAAGTTGTGTACAAAACTGTGTTTCATTGAGCTTAATATTTGTTTATAAGACATGAAGAAGTGCAAAGAATGTTCATTGTGTGGAAGAATCTTTCAAGTTTCCATTGTGTAGATAAAGACATTGTTTATGCACATATAATCGATAATATTTTAATTGTAAATAACACATATATTCGTATTTCCAAATACGCTTCAAATTAGGCTTGTGTGTGGAAGTGCAGAGGAACTCAAACTCAATAATGTCTGTTGGACAATCTACATTCGCATTAAAGGTTTTTTATTACTAATATTTTTGTATTGAAAATGAATATTTTATGCTTTTATTATTGATAATATATTAATTTTAAATAATGCATGTGTTCATATTTTTGAATATGTTCCAAATTAGGCATATGTGCGAAAGTGCGGCGGATTTCTATTATGCTGAGGAAGATTTTGGTGTGTGGATCAACTCACTTAGCATAAAAGGGTTTTATTGCCATCGTTTTAGTATTAAATAATGGAAGTCCATTGTGTGCAAAAATCTTTCAATGTGTGAAACGCCGCACTTGGCACTAAAGGCTTTTATTGCTAATATTTTAGTATTAAACAATGGATATTTGTTGTTCGCAATAAGAGGGAAACAATTTCTGGACTTATATGATATTTTTGCTAATATTTTAGTGATAAATACTGCATATCTCCTTGCCTCTACAGCTAATTAAGTGGGGTTCGCATTTCCCCTACATTTTTGTCTCAGCCCATGCTTGTTTTGCATAGCTTCCTTTGCACACGCTATTTCTAGACACATATACGAAGTTATTTCTAATATTTTAGTTGTAAATATTTCTTATTTTCGAATATTTGTTTATTTAGGCTCTTGTGTGGAAGTGCTCTTTGTGCGGATTTCCACACTTTGCACAAATTGCTAATACTATTGTTTATATTTTACTTATAAATAATGCATATCAGTTGTCAATTAAGTAAAACATTGGTCATTTGATAATCTCAGAAGAATAAAGACACCTTTGTATAGCTTCGACCGCTCAAAATTTGCACTAAACACTTTTATTGGTAATATTATTGATAATACTTTAGTTATAGATAATGCGGTAGTCAATTGAGTAAATGTGGTGCAAAATGCACACAAAGTTGTGTACAAAACTACATTGCATTGAGCAAAGGTTTTTTTTGTGTGGAGGAAATTCAATGTACATAGAAATTTTTTTTGTGTGGAACTCTACACTTTGCACTAAAAGCTTTTATTGCTAATATTATTGGTAATGTTTTAGATATAAATAATGCATATCTTCGTATTCTCTTTCCGTTTTATTTTAGTTATAAGTAAAGCATTCATTGTGCACCATAGTTGTTGTTGGCAAGTTCAATTCTTGCATCATTGAACATAGCACTAACATAACAATGTCCTGAAATTGCATCAATTCTCTTATCATTAAGTAGGGCGCTAACATAACAGTGATAGTGCACTCTGCACTCAAACGATTTAATCAAATATTAACACAAATGGATTCCAGTTAGTAACAATGTTAATTTTTATTTTAATCAATAATGCAGTATGAGATATAAAACAAAGTAGTAATAAAAAAGCTCATGAAAACTATGAAAATTAGCTTTGAAATTGCCAACACTAACTGTTAATAGTCATAAATGAATATGATGAATTAATTTAGTTACTGAGCTAGCCCTAACCTCTAAATCAGTGCCAATTTGTTTTATTTGATATTGATAAAGCTAATTGTCTACTGAGGCCATAAATTCACCTGAGAAGTTATTTTTTGCCAGAATTCGACAATTTCTTTTTCAAAAAATATGATTATAGGAGTGCTTAAACTATTTTTTTGATGGTGTAAATGGATTCAACACTGTCAAAATCCCCTGGGAACCCAAAATCCTGAAGTTTGATAGTTGTAACCCAGATTTCCCAAAAGTTTTGGTAGATTTTGGCAAAAATCATGCCAGAATTTCCATAGTTTTTTGGGAAAATTTGTGGCCTCTATAGACTACTCTATTTCCATAATGCATTCTAGCTGATTGCATGTACATTTTCTCATGATTTATGACAAGGGTTTTTGTTTACTAAGGCGAATAGTCCTCAACACCATTCTTCTTTGGCCATTGCTAGAATTAGATTTGATTTTTTGATTTGTTGACACATTTAACACTTTCAATAAATAAAAATTGAAAATTTCAAAGAAAACATTAAATCTCAAAATTCGATTTTTTTTTTCTTACTTTGGTAATGGTTATTGATTTATTAATGTCGATATACATGTAATAAATGGCAGGGATGTATGAAATAAAACAAATACAAGTTCGTTTTATCATTTGAATTATTGTATAGCTATTCAATATGAAGATACAAGAATATTGTGTATGGACACAAGGCAAAATTGATCAACTGAAAAAATACCAAAACGATTTACATTTAATCTTGTAATAAAGGCCCTTAATTAATTATTTTATTGACGCTAAAGCATGCCGCTAAACATTGGCATATTACTTCCTTCTCTTTGGTATAGTCAAAGCATTGTTGCACGTGCATTTGTTGTTGGATATGCACAACCATTTTTGGATAGCTACTTCCGTATTCAATAATGTGGTTCGGTGGACACAGTAAAAAAATACGCATTGTGCATTTTTCCTCTACACATGCTTCCTCTGAACAGAAGATAAGTTTTCCAGTAATCTTAAGAGAATAAAAACAACTTTGCATAGCTTCCATCGCACATGATAGTCATTAGATTCAATGTTATTAAATAATCATTATTACAATTGTATTGGAAGTTTGTCTTCTTTCTTTGAAATGACAACATAACAATTTCAAATATGTGTGGAAGGATGGTGTGTAGAACAAGGAACATAAACTTCCACATTCACATACATCTGCATTTCAACATCGCTCTCCACAGTGAAAGCCTCACACAAGGGCTCATGGATTATGGGCATGTTAAATTTAATACAATTTATGCACTTATGCTCTTAAGTGAGAATATTCTGTTTTGTACTAAGTATTTTGTAATCTCTATTTCTTGTCTGAACACCTACACAAGTGTTGTTTGGATGCAAAGATTTATCATGGAAAGATCAAAGCCATATACAATATCAAATCTTTGTTATCAATTTTAATGGTGCGTATTGTAGTGGGTTGTAGCCAAATTAATATTCACGTTTATGACATATTATATCTCATAATGATCATAATAATAGCAGACAATGTACAAACTATTGAAAGAACTCTCTAGCTATGTTCTCGATGAAGAAACTTGGTATTCATAGTTAGCATGAAAAAATTAATCAAAAGCAAGTATTATTATTAATATTCATTTAGTAAATCCACACGTAATGACTTTATCACAACTAGTTGCAAAATATAAATAAGTCTGTATCTATTGATATTATAAAATACCCTTTTTGATATTTATTATGTGAATTCAAGTATATATTTCTTTTGAAATACCAGTACTTAGCATTCGATTGAGTTGTCTTGGATTAGAGAAAAAAACTATGAGGATTATCTAGAAGTGTTGATGGTGCCAGTGCTGGTGTTCCCCTTGTTGTTGTAGCTGTTGTTGGTTTTGCTAGTGCACTAATGAGTAGCTCGTATCTATATGTGATTAGTGAGAGAAATTAGTAATAGACAAAGAACATGTGGAGAAAGTGTAGTTAACGAATGAGAGATTAGGCCCAGAATATTTTTCGATTGAATAGTTTTAGATTCATTTATATTATGATGTGATTATAATGAGAATGCAATATGGATATGGATGGTCAATTTTTTTTGAGTAGTCAATGGCAGAATACTATTTGGTACTATCTTGTTGGAAAAAAGATGTGCAAAGGTGGTTGTGTGTATACAAAACTAGTGGTTATTTTATTATTAATAGACTATATGAAGTGCAGAGTTAGTATTGTTAGCCTTGTTGGAAAAAGGCCCAATAATGAATCCAAATATGCTCTTTAAAATCTCCATAAGCCAGCAAAATCATGCCAATGGACCCAAATATGCTCTTGAAGTCTTCAAGAGTTGCTTAAGATCATCCAAAGATCGAAACAAGCGCAAGAGGAGAGCCCTTAAAAGGGAGGAAACACACTATTGAGCGACTAAAACACTAAAAAAATAGTGAAAAACCATGTATCACAGGCTTAAACAGTCAAATGCATAGTAGCCGTTAGATCTGGCCGATCAAAGACCCAGATCTAAGCGAAAATCGCAATTGGCACAGGCAGGCAGCGGAAATCAGTGCAGACACCCCAATCAGCGATCTCCGATGATCAGATCGACGGGTCACAATCGACGGAGGCAAATTGATGCAAACAATATGGAATTGGAGATTGTGATCAATGATGCAATGTGGACCGTTGATCAAGCGTGCAGATCGATGGCCCACATTGCGTCGCTGGATTGCTATTGGAGAAACCTTAAGGGGCGGGGCCTTTACATATATATGCGTGCGACCCGATTAGTGGACCTGACGACATTATAAGTATTATTTCATAATATTTCAGGTCTGCAAGAAGGCCTTTGTTAATGCATTTTTGTGTATTTTCGTTATATAACGAAATACAAAGGGAGCCTTGGGCAACGCTGATGCGATAAGTCCCAGATCCGAAAGGGTTTAGGAATGAAATGTATATTTTTTGAAGTCTAGAGGGAGCCATTTTTTAATGTATCTCCCATGTTTTTAAAGTATTTAAAAATACAAAGGGAACACAGGGACATGCCATGTGCGACTTGCGATAGCGACCCAAAGGGTGGACTCGATGGGAGAATAGCCCAGTTTTAAGGACTTTTGAAGTCTAGAAGAACGGAGATGGGCAGGATTTTCATAGTGTTGATGTGTTTTCTGTATTAAATAGAAAACAATCATTATAGACATTTAAAAGGAAAACAAAGGCCGAGAGACTAAAACCATGAGACAGAAGGTTGGAAGGGGAAAGGCAACAACGCAGCTCATCCAAAACTGACAAATGATCATGGAGCATAGACAATGCAACACAGGCAAACAAACAGAACGATCATGGGGCATCTCTGGCATGAGAGAGCTCCCAGACAACATAACAGACATACTAGAAAGCAGTTACTCTTATGTCTGAAGAAGGAACCTCCAAGCCCATGCTTACCTAGTTAGGGCATCAAACAGTTAAGGGAGAGAGAGGATAGATTAAGACTCTGAGCCCTTAAGAGATCAAGAGCATTGTAAAGGGCCTATAAATGGCTGAAAGTAAAATGTAACAAGGGTTAAACATGTGGAGACTGTTAAGACTTTACTACTCAAGCATCTCATCTTCATTCATTAGCAAATACAAAGCTTCTTTTGATGTTATATATTCAATGTCCATTTTCTCCTCTGTTCTAAGCTTGCACTTGAATAGGTTGTTCATGTTTATTCTATATCTAATGCCAGATAATTGTCATCTTATCTCTGCGTTGATAAATTAGATTTGCAAGCTTCTTTTACTGCCTGTAGCTAGCCATTCATATGTGTTTATATATGCATCTGCCAGTACAATTAATATTCTCCTTTTACTACCTATAGCTAGCCATTCATATGTGTTTATATATACGCATCTTCCAGTACAGTCAGTATTCTCCATTTATCCATTGAATCTACAAAATATTGAGCATTAGTGGTCTAAAGCCTTGTAAAGCTGAGGGTGTTCATGCATGCCTTGAGTAAAAATAGAGTTGAAATGGTTATCTGGCTTGATCCAAACCATCATTCATTCCAATAGTTTAGAGAACAATATTGAAGATTATATGTTACCAAGCATCTTCGAGCTGCAACTTAGGAGAGTTTCCTTGGAGTGATAACAAGTATAATGAGAGTTCGAGAGATTTTTGCACATTATGAATTTGCTTTGAAATTCTGCACATACATTTGAGTTTTGTTGTTGTCATTGTTATTTTTGTTGTTGTTTTTGTCATTTGTTTATTATTATTATTATTATTATTTATGAATGTATTTTGCAAATAGCTATGCGAAGAAACATGTGCAAGAGTGGTTGTGCGAAACTAGTGCTCCAAAGAAAGTGTGTGCAGAGAAGAACAAATGCATGTGCATAAACATAAATATGTTTACATGGCTCAGTTACAATGTTAATTATGGCTTTGTATACAATTTGATTTTGATACTTATGCTTTTTTATTCGAGAACTTCTTCCTAGAAATTTGTCATGGTAACCTTTACAAAATGTAATCAGTATTAGTTATCCATTTGCTTGAATGATTTATTGCAAAGTTTGAACATGGACAAGATATCAACCTATGAATTTTTCCAATTGCTGGGATTACTTGTTGCAACTATTTTTCTCATTGCATTTATATTTGAGGACATCAGAAAATATATGGAGAAGAGAATATGATAAGCTGTAATTCTACAATTGGAAGTGCCTTTTTACTCCGTCAAAAGAAACTTTACAAAACAAATTTTTAATTATTTATCTGATGAACTAAGTTCCTTTAATATTGAATAATACGAGTACAATCACCAAATATGCAATTATCTAATCTAGAATTTGCAAATAGCAAAACAATTTTACATAGTGAATGTCTTGAGTATGCGTTAGTTCGTTGAATAAATGACAAAAAAAACTTGTAGTTATTTATAGGAGAGCTTTGGTTAATGAAAATAGAACACGATCTAGCATATTAATGAAATACTATCCTGATTCGATTTCTAAAGTGTGAAACATATCTACCATCAGTGCTAGAAAAATTGCAAGATTGATGATGATTACTACTTAATAAATACATTAAAATTGATACTAGAACGATGTTTTTTTTTAAGGGTCAATTTTGAACATCTTTTAAAAATGGTAGTGAAAACGAAATTTTCGTGCAAAATACAACTTGAAAATGAAAAAGTGATGATACTGGAACGATGATTTTTTTTTTAGGGTTAATCTTCAAAATTTAAAAAAAATGCTAGTAAAACCAAATTTTTATGTGCCAAACAAAGTTGTTTATGAGGAAAAAACACACTAATGCTTTTTGTAGAACACCATTTCTCTTTCCTAAGTATAAATTCAACATGTTCTCAACCATAACATGCTAGATACAAAATAAATTGAAATTTTTTCAACTATAAAATTTAAAAACCATGACATTATGAACAAATTACATCACTAAATGAATTCAAAAGTCACTATTTGTATATTGAATAAAACATACATTATATCTCTAATTTAATGTTGCATTGTAGATAGTTTAAACAATAAAAATTATCACAATTAAGACATATAATCCAACAACATAAAAATGCCTCATAACTTCTCATCTAACACCATATGGAAATCAAAAATTTTATTTCAATATACGATGCATACATCAGTTATATAAACTGTCTTAAACAATTATTCAAAATCACTCATATTTTATTGCACACCATCAGAATTCCCATCTTTAGATGAGTGACTGGATGCTGACGAAGATGTTCCATATTCTTCTCTTTCATCAACTAGTTGATCCAGATTTAAACAGGAACGCAATAAAATACAGAGATAACCATATACACAAAGATGCAGCGGAAATAATACTTCATTTCATTAATGGAAAATACTGAAATATGCTTACAACCGGAAATAGAAATAAACCAGCTAGGGCGATGGTAGCTTATCTCTGAGAAGAGATGTGTGGCTACATGCCTCTGAACTGTCTTACAATGAGGCT
>APFE031221096.1:49667-112117 GCA_000404065.3 Pinus taeda | reverse complement strand
AAATCACAAGAAAATAAAAATGCGAGAGCATACCCCATAAAACACATATACACAGAGATTTCCCACTGGATCTCAAAACCGAGACTACCAGCTTGATTTTTCATTATGTTCCTTTCAATGTTACAATACATATTTATACATGCCGAAGCATCCAATACCATGGACCGAAAACCATCGCATCCAAAACTATGGAAAATTAGAGTTGATGGTTGCTATTTAGCCCCTTAAAAGTTGCCCAAATACCTCCTTATGAGGATATTTGCACTTGAGTATTTTAGACAAATCATCAACTCTTATGAGCTCCACTTCCTATTTGCTAGGAAGAAGACCCAATTTAAAATGAAAAACCAATTGGGCGCATTCATTTTCAATAACAGAGAGGCTAGACCAGAAGCTAACAAGATACTATAACAAATGAAATTCAGAAACAACTTCATGTGTGTTATAAGCATATTTGGTCACTTCAACCCCAATCTTATATGTCGATAAACTGACGCTCTTCAACCCCTAAAAGTGTGTTTCATACCCTAAAAGAACATGGTGAATTGATTACATCATTCCCCAAAAGTTCCACCTGAAAAACCATCCAGAATTGGCATAAACTAGACCATAATGACTACTCCACTGTCAGGGTATGATGGATACTGACTTCTGCACTAGCTAGGTGCGATGCATATTGATGAGTCCTTCTGTAGGGTGTGATGAGTGAGGATGGACAAATTTCTGAGATAGTTTGCTAGGTGGATGCTGATGGAATCTTCTAGAAACTTCTCCTATGACACTTGCCTCTCTGAATTCACCCAAGGATGAGTAAGAGATCCAAGAAATCTCCAAGTGGAACCAAATGCAACAAGTGGAATGACACTAATCAAAAACCCAGAGATGACTCACACCCTTGCACACATCTATAAATGGGTCCCTCATCTGAGAGATCTGGAGGATGGAATTTTGTAATTTGTAAAGAAGTGCTGATAGTTTGTATTTGAGAAAGAGAATTGCATTGTTGGTGTGATTTTTATTTTCATGAGGTGAAGAGGGCTTTGATGCTAGGAGGATGATGCTGGATGAGAAAACTAGGTTGTAATTCTCCCTTCTATTTAATAAAGTTCTTTGAGTTTTCTTCCATATAACTGTGCAATTGTGAATGTTATTATTTATGAATGCCATTGTATGTTCATTACATTTTTTATTATGTAATGCTTATGATATAATAGATCAAGATGCTTTAATGGTTCTTTCTTACTGTGTCTCTACAGGTACTCCTCGAGCGGGATAAGTACGAAGAGGAGTTGCAAGCTCTGTCAAGGGGGAGAGAGATCAAGCAAGGAGTTGAGTGGAAGATCTAGGTTGGTTCCTTAGTCTTTCTCTTATCTATTACACATAGGAGAATTAGCTAATTGCTTTAAACTGTTGTTTCTAGGGTAGCTGCCAAACTTAGAGGGCTAGTCAATCGAAAAGACACTAGTTTTCCTATAAACAAAATGGAAACTCCACCGAGGATTGAATAGATGTTTGTTTGTTGTTGTTGTTTGTTTTATAAACTATATATGGAGCTTGAAGTTAGCCAGATAGCCTTTGAACTGCTCTTTCTCTGCAATTGCATAGTAGATGAATGTTGCTTCAGTCAATCTCCAGTTTAGTTTATGAATTAAACATTTGACTTACAAGCATTCTAGATGCCCTTTTGGTAGCTCAGTAATCTCTCAATATCATTCCTTTGTACTTTTTTATTTACTGTCCATGATAGCTCATCTTTACTCACTGAAATCAACTGCAAATTTGAGCCAAAACCCACTTGAGTTGTGCTCCCTAACCCATCGCACTATCAGTCACTGTCAACCAGTATGCATCACACTTCCCGACTATTGTAGGTGCAATTCATCCATGTTTCTGTGAAGCCCAGGTGCGATGATTGAATGAACCTATTTCCATTCTTGAAATTTGGGGTTTTTGTCCTTGCTTTTAGTCATGTTTAGCTGATTTGCTGCTTATGAATAATGTCTCATTACTGAAGCCTACTTGCATCACATAGATCATCCTCCATTGATTAGGATTAGTAAATGTTTTTCATGTATTTGTCCATCATTTACAATCCTTTGTCGAAACGTTGCTTAAATCGATCTGTCGTTTTGGTACAAAAAGTGTTGTAACTGTCGTTTTGTGTCAAAAAAGAGAAGTGTTATGGAGTTTTCCTTCCCTAGATAGATGATTGAAATTTTTGTCATGTACTTGATTTGATTTGTTGATATCTGAAGTGTTGAAAGAATTTTCTATTCAAAATTGAAAAGTGTCATTTAGTCTTCCTTTCTATTTTGAAAAAGAAATTGTTGAAAATGTCGCTTTGAGTAAAATATTTCAAATATTTACTATACTTAATTTTCCTTTTTGGAATTTTTCACATTAAGGGGAATGAAAAACAAATACATGCATTTGCATTTTCATTTAGTTTGTGTGTGAAAAATGATTTAGGAGAATGCACTAGTGTATGCTCTTTGCTCTTTGTTTGAAAGAATCATAATTTTCTTTCCATAGTAGCTAGGATTTTCATTGATCAAAACAAACAATGATTGTTTATCATTGTAGATTGCATTTTTAGGAATTTCAAATCAACATCACGTGGTGAACTATTGAAAGGAAAACTTTAAACAAGATCAACTCTAAAATAAATATCAATGAACCTGACAACACTTTAGAACTTAACGCAAGACATCTAGAGGTCTAGGCTAGAAACGTGTTCTGGTGTCGTAAAAACTAGTAACCATCGTTTTCATCGAAGGGTGGGTGATTCCTCCTCTTTGATACGAAAAGTGCTAGCATGGACTTGTGCTCCCTGTACCATCGAGTATATAATGGGGGACCATAATAGGCTTATATCCTTTATCCATAGGAAGTCGTTTCTGTCGCCCTATTGATCGTAATGCACTGAACACAACATTCAGGAAGATTGACTACCGTACATACGTCCTTGGTAATTTCTCTTTAATTTATCACCAAGTTGTATATTGTAGTTTTGCGATTGGTTTGGTAATCCCTCTGTCTAGATTTCCAGAGTAGTCACTTTCATTCCTTTTCAACTCCTTAAAAGAAAAGGTTCATCTGAGCACCTGTCACTTCAAGCTCATTAAAAATCGAAGGGGACTAGAGTCATCTTTAGATTTTTCTCGACTGTTAAAAATTGAAGAAGCAAAGTTGCGTCAAAGCGTCATTAAAATTTATTAAATTCGGAATAACATCCATATTCCTTCGTTGATCTTAGGTTGAGATAATGGAGTCCACAAATCAAGGAATCCCTTTTGAGGGAAATCCTAGTCCATTTTATTCTTGGGGAAATATTGGTTCTTTGTATATGGCCACATTGTCCCTTTCGGGAATTACAATTGGCATGTCAGTATGGCTTTTCTCAACCTCTGTGGTTCAAAATACCATGATTCCTCCACAATTGAATCAGCAACCAGTTGATTCTGAAGTTGACCCTTCGCCTTCTTCTTCATTTGTTTCTCCCTCCCCTTCTTCCTCTTCGCTTGATGAAAGTAGTGATGCTAGTAACCAGGTGGCTTAGAAGAAGAAGAAAGGGAAGGAGAGGAAGAAGAAGAAGCCAATTCATCAAGGCGGCAACCATGAATCATCTATTGAAAATCTGCAAATTAAAGCTCACAAACCCAGATTTCCTTGCATAATTTGTAAAGGAGACCATTTTCATCAATACTATTCTTACCTATCTTGGATCTTGAGAGAATGGTCTCCCTGGTTGCACAGTCAGGTGTCATTAACCTCTGATGATCATGTTGACAACACACCATCAACTAGTAATAGTGACGTTCATGGACAAAAAGGAAAGGTCAAAACTCCATGTAGATTATGTGAAGGGGACCATACCCTTCCTCGTTGTCCTTTTTTGGATGAAGTCAAAAGAGTCTTTCATAACCATCCTGCTTCACTAAAGCGATTCCCATCTAGATACAGGAAGCTCTCCCCAAGTCCTTTACTAGTTGAAAATCTGACTGACATAACTCAACCGTTGGTTGAAACACCTCTCACTAAGAGTGAATCTTCTGAATCTATACCCGACGAGAGTCAACAGGTCGAGGTGACAGTTGACCCAGTCTTTCCTTCAGAAGATGATGGCACCCATCCCGAAGAGAGTGAGAATGATACTGTTCAAATTCTTTTTGTTACTTCAGAGTCCGGTGAGCTTGGTGGAAATCCACTTGTTCCTTCACAATAGGAGGAAAATCCCCCAGTTCCTGCTACTCAAGGGATTAATTGAACCATTTATTTGGTTCCCCCTCCAAGTAGTCTAGTCACTTCCTTTGATTGGAATCGACCAGCAAGATCTCACCTTCCTTCCTATGTACCTTTCTGGATCATAGTACAAGTTTACAAAATGATCGTGTCAGGCGCTATCATAGATGAGGGTGCATTAGTAAGTATCCTTTCCTCAACTGCTTGGAAAGCACTTGGTTCGCCATCGCTTATGCCTGTTACACAGAATTTTTCAGGCTTTAACAAAGGAACCATTCGACCATTAGGGATCCTTCCTAAGTTACCAATAACTTTGGGAAGGAAAACTATTCACCTGAATGCGATGGTGGTCCCAGGACCGCTAGATTACAATCTACTCCTTGGGCGTGAGTATGTTTATAACATGGACGCTATTGTTTCAACACTCTTTCGAGTGATGTGTTTCCCACATGAAGGAAAAATTGTCACTATTGACCAGATTTCTTTTACTAGTTCAAGCACAACTCCAAGTCAAACATCATCCCTAAATGGTCCTTTTGCATCAAGAGTGTCTCTTCAACCTTCATTCCATCCACCTAATTACTGCCAGTAGTCCAGTGAATGTAACGAAGATTAGGGGGCATGCACCCTTGTCTATTTGGCAGACAAACCCAACTGAAAAGATAGGTTTCCCTGTAGGTTATGTGATTGGTCTGAAACACCATTCACCCTTGTCTGCACTGTGGATGAAGCCAAGGAAGTGTTTTGTTTGCTCTGCGGACGAAACCATCCTACCATATGAATTTCCCTGTAAGTTAAGTGATTGGTCTGACACACCATTCACCTTTGCCTATTTGGCAAACAAAGCCAAGGAAGTGTTTTATCTTCTCTGTGGATGAAACAATCTTGCTTAACCACAGTGATTTCCATACGGTTACAAAAAACTCTCCTTTTCACCATGTTGGGGTCATACGAACTTTTTTCAAATTCATTTTTTTAGCTTTTTAGCTTTTTAGCTTCTTAGCTTAGCTGATTGGTCCAACACACCATTCACCTTCATCTATCCTACGGATGAAACAAAGGAAGTGTTTTGTCTATTCTGTGGACGAAACCATCCTACCTAACCTCAGTAGTTCCTTAGCTTTTTAGTTTTGCTAGCTTTTTAGTTTTGTCTTTTCTAGTTTTTTTAGTTTTGTCGTTTCTAGCTTGCATAAAAAGAAAAACTAAAAATCGAGCATATGTTATCGCATGGTTCAAGCTCGCTAAAAATAAACCTACCACCAAGCATAGTTCCCCCATGGTTCAAGCTCATTAAGAAATGAACCCACCTATGGTAAATAACCTTTGTGATTGCCATGCTATCAACCTTTTGAGCTTTGGTTGTGTTCTGCCCATCACCTCCATCCTTTTGGCCGATCATACACTTCCACTTGATTGTTTACCCTTTTTGAAGAACAGCCGTGATGAGTAGTTTTGTTAGCCAACCTCTTCACATCACCATGTTTTGAGAAGTTCCAAGCTTACCTAGAACCAATTGCTGCCCTAAACACCACTCGTTCCTAAAAAACGAGTCTCCTTTAAACTCTTTTCAGACTCATTAAATATGAAAAGATCATCGAGCAATTGGCCTTTCTAGCTCGTTAAAGTGATTGGAAGTGCCATCCCTCCTGTATATTTTAATATTTTTCGAACCTGAGGGATTATCTCATGAAAAAGTTTGAGCGCTTGTCTTTTTCAGCTCATTAAAGTGATCGAAAAGTCATTCCTTTTGTATTATTTTATCCTTTTCCGAACTTAAGGGGTTATGCTATGAAAAATAACTTTTGGAGTTTCCTTTTTGTCCCTTTTAAAATTATCTAAACATGAAAAGGACCAAGTTATCATTTTCGTTAAACTCATTAAAACAATAGCAACAAACTTGTCCACCTAGACAAGAACGAGTTTCACTATCACTAGACTCATTAAAACATAGTGACAGGTTTGCCCGAAGGGAAAATTATAGAAAAAGCATATGTTATCCTCCTCAAGCTTGACAAAAATAAAGAGGTACTGGTCAATAATGATTGGGGAAAAAGGGAAGAAAACTTGAAGGATTCTATGGTAGCAGGTCGCTCTTGAACATGACACGTTCACTCCGTCACCATGATTGAGTCGGGTTTGGTTATTCCGTTCACCAATCATTTCACCATTGGTCTTCCACACCATCCATCTGTTAGGGTTAACATTACCAATCCATCTTAGTGTCATCGATATGTTCAATAGAATCCATTCATTTGAGAAACCATAATCCAGTTAGTGCCTCATCCACTACAATACCTTCACCATCCATTTTTCATGACCACCATTCCTGAACCTTGTGCCATCAGATCGTTTTCACCTCCAGAAAATCATTTACTTTGTTTCATGTCGTAGATGTGGGATAGATTAAGGCCCTCCTACGACGGGTCACTTCTTGTTGACGCTAGCTCATTATCCAAGAAGTTGACATAGAAACACCCCTTTCAGTACTTTGAAGCTTGCATGCCTTAATGGAAAGTTTCTCACTTTCGGCAATAGGTTGACATCAGTGGCCTTCGACCGAAAGATTTTGCGTAGTGATCGACATCGGATCATATATTCACACCACATGAATTGTATTGTAGTACCTTGATCCAAGTGCATATTGGTGGCCACCTGCCAAGTGCACCTAGACCCCCACCATTGTTTCTCTCATCATTTTCAGTTTCCTTAATTGTAGCACAAGTTACTATTTTTAGCAGTTTTTTGGGTCCTGAACTTCTAGAGCCGTTTTGAGGACCTAAACGACATTTTTTGGGAGAACTGGGAGCAACATTGGTCCTGATCCGGATTTAAACAGCAACGCAACAAATTACAGAGATAACCATAAACATAGATATGCAGCGGAAATAATACTTCATTTCATTAATGTAAAATACTAAAATATGCTTACAAATAGTAATGGAAATAAACCAGTGAAGGCGATGGTAGCTTATCTCTGAGAAGAGATGTGGCAGCTACATGCCTCTGAACTATCTTACAATGAGGCTCGAAGGCCTATTTATTTTTGAGAAACAATGGAAACCCTAAACATCCAAAAACCTAACCCTAGAAGATGGAACGCCAAACTGTGGGCCCGGTTTGGGTAAATTGGTACATCAACTTCTCGGGGTAGTAACTTTGGCATATGATCTCCGTTGACGTGCACAATATCTTGTTAGAAAGATCTATTCGAGAACTAAAACTTTGGGAAGAGCAACATCAATCCATGGAACCATGTTGCTCCCAGTTTTCCCAAAAAACATCGTTTAGGGCCTCAAAATGGCTCTGGAAGTTTAGGACCTGAAAAACTGCTAAAAATAGTAATTTGTGCTACAATTAAGGAAACTGAAAATGCTGAGAAAAACAATGGTGGGGGTCCAAGTGAACTTGGTAGGTGGCCACCAATATCCACCTGGATCATTCCTCCCCCCTTAGGAAGCAATGGTCCCCATTGCATTGAGTTCCTCCATGAGATGAGGAAACTTCTGTTGAACTTGGTCCCTAGTGAGCCACTTGCCCCGGTGAAGGAGTTGGCCTGCTTTGACAACTCGATATAGTTGGATATTCTATTGGAAAGTGTTCTTGATCTATGTGTCCATGATTCGATTAGTTGTAGCTTGTTCCATGCAATTTGGATTTAATTCTATGGGTGTGAGTTGTTCTATAATGTCAGATGTGTCTAGTAATGGTGGAAAGTATGGCCAAAGGAGGTCCACATTGAACACTGGGTGCAGGCCAAGGAATGGGGGAATGTTGAGCTCAAATGCATTGTCTCCCACAACCTTAGTAATGGTGTAAGGACCATATCAGAGTAGTTTAAGTTTCCGATAGGCTTTAGTAAGGTGTTCCTTATGTAAATGCCACCAAACTTTGTCACCCACCTGAAACTTGTGTGGCACCCGATGTTGATCATGTCACTGCTTGTACTTAGAATTTGATTTCTCTAGAATGACATGGACCTGCTGGCGAATATGTTGGATGTGCTCAAGGAAGCTGGTTGCCTTGTCTATTTTAGACTAGACATGAGCCAAATCTGTGTGAGTAGCTACAAGTGGCATGGCCACATCAATGGGGCATAGTGGCCGGAATTCCAAGCCCACCTGAAAAGGGTTATGGCTACTCGAGCTATGAAGAACTCAGTTGTAGCTGTGTTGAACATAGGGGAGGCTCTCATCCCATGTGTGTGGATCCTTTGAGTTGTACATGCACAGAATGTGTATAATCATCATGTTGACAACCTCTATCTAGCCATCAGTTTGAGGATGGAAGGCTGTGGACTTAGTGAGTTTGGTGCCTAGCATTGACCAAAAACTAGACCAAAATGTATTGAGGAATCGACTGTCCCAATCTAAGATGATAGACTATGGGATCCAAAAGTGCACCCACACTCATTCAAAGAAGAGTTTAGCAGTGGCTTTTGCTGTGATATTCTTCTTACAGGCCACAACAATGGCCATCTTTGAGAACCTGTCGACGACCACAAAAACACAGTCATTTCCATGCTTAGTGGAAGGAAGGCCTGACATGTAATCCATGGAGATGAATTCCCAAGGTCGACTAGGGGTAGGAAGCGAGGTATAGAGGCCTTGCTTCTTGATGCTCAGTTTGGCAATGGCGTAGGCAGTACATGATCTGATGTACTTCCTGACATACTGTTATCACTGACAAAATTTCAAAGAAAAAGGTTTGTGCAAACAAACTCATGGTGAGCAGAGATCAGAAATCTTCATCAAATTCAAGCGAGGCAGTTCCTAAATTAAGCAAGGAAAGACACATCAGATGGATTAATAATAGGCTCAGACCCAACATCAAAGCGATGAAGAGGCAAATTGAAGACTTGGAGATTCAGCTAAGTAAGCATGAAGGACATCCTTAGCTAAAAGAAATCACATAACAAGTAAGGCTAAGTCTTAATTTTGATAGATTGCCTTTTGAAGTTCATTTTAAAAGGATGGTGTTTATGTTTTCAGTTTTGAACAAACTCATGGTATATGAGAAAGTCATTTCAATATAAAGAGGCTCAAGACAGTCGAATTTTGGCATTAAAATTGTGTTTTGGTGATTACACAGCAGTTTCGTAGCGCGCTACGAAACTGCTGTAGCTGCATATTTTGATGGAGTTGACCAATTTCGAGTGACAAAGGGAAAATATTTTTGAAAGGAATTTTATGAAGAAGATCATTAACAAAGTGTGAACATCCAGCAAGGGTAAAACAAGCAGAGAAAGGACATAGATGAACTCTAAAGCTATGTGTTATAAAAATGATGATTATTCATAGCTAGTTTTGTTCATGATGCTTAAGGCAGAATTAAAGAGGTTTTGGGCCAAGTCTACAGTTTATTTAAAACAGGATAATCCAATGGAATTTTATGAATAACAATAGGGGTAATTGATTTTGAAGATCCTTGTGGAGACCAAAAGCAAAAAAGGAGGAACTTTCTCTCCCTGTTTTTACCAGTCAATTTATAGAAGCATTTCTGAGCAGTTAAAAACTCATCTCTAAAAAGTGAAAGAAGTTTCCATTCTTAAGATACTAAAGTACAAAAGCCTCTTCCACTTTCTTCAAATCCATTATTATTTGAGAGAAATGAATGATCAAACTTGCACTATGAAACTGTTGTAGGTGCAGTTTTCCACAAGCATATTTTTACACTTGTTATTCAAAAAATCATTCTGGGAGGTAGGGAAGGTGTTTCAAAAAACCAAGAGAGGATTTTGTTCAGCATGGATTGGTTCACAAAATCCCCCTTCATTTTTTCCAAATACATTTTTTGTGAGAAGTTATGAGCTCTGTCCCAAGACCCATTTTTCAGCCAGAACAGAGCAAGGGATAGTCTCCTAGTTTCTAGGAACATCAAAAGGATGAGTCATCAAGGGCCAGATGGAAGGTTATGAGCACCATCAAGTTCGACTTAATGGAGTTTTAGGTGTCAAAGAATGTTTTAAATTTTTATACAAGGTTGTTGTAATCATAATAAGGAGTTACACTCCTAGTTGTATTAGGTTTCTAGCACTCCTAGTTAACAGCTAGTTCTAATTAATGGTTTGTTTTATGGTTAGAATAGGTGTCACTAATGGAAAATTCGAATTCTCTTGATGATGGATGATGGAATCCTAATTGTAAATTATTTATATATAGCAAGTGGTTGAATTAGCAAAGGTTTGGAGACTTTTTGGCTCAGCTGCTGCTTTATGCTATGAACTATAATCAGTAATGCAGAGAGGTTTTCTTGAACAGATCTGAGTTCTCATGGAGTTAATCCTTTCTTGATCTATATGTTGTTTTGATAACTTGCATTAGAACTTATTGTTAATACTCAGAATTCATAATCTAATGCTCTGAATTCCTTTAACAATAAGATGACTATGTTTTATATTTGAACCACCAGCACTAGATTACATTGTTATTGTTCAGAATTCACAACCATGTGCTCTGATTTCTTTTAGTGATGGAATGATTGTGTTGAGCAATAGATCTCATTGCTATTACTCAGAAGTCATAATATTATGCTTTGAATTCCTTTAGTAATGAGATGAATGTGTCTTTTCATAATCTTGTGAGTAAATCACCTTTGAACCATCAGCAGTAGATTTCATTACTATTACTCAGAATTCATAATCCTATGCTCTGACTTCCTTTAGTAATGGAATTATTGTGATGACATATTTCCTTGAGTGAATTATCTTTGTTTGAAAACCCCATTTGCCTCAGCTTTCATGTCAAGAAACCTTTCCACTGAATTTATTGACTTGTTGACTCCATAGCCCAATGGTAGCAAGCCTTTGTCTTTTCAACCTACAAACACACAAACCCAAGATAGAGTTAGCCATCTATATTATCATCAATCAATATCATTAATCATTTGAGAGAGCCCTCTCAAGCTGAGGAGGCTAAGCCTTAGCTAAAAGATTGGTTTGAAATAGTTACACTAAGATAGTCTGATCAACAGCCTATCAGGGACATATTTTGGTGATAACATTTTGGTGCGTCTGCCGGGAGTCTGAAGATTATTCATTCCCGAAATCAAGAGGCTGAACTTCTGAAGGTAGCAGGAGCTCATACATCTTTTTGAGGCTGCAAAACTACCTTGGCGACTCCACACATCGAATAATAAATTGGAAGGTGACTCCACTACTAGAAGATTAGTAGCTTGATGAAGTTACAATACGAGTTCCATTGCTAGAATGAATGCTAGGTATGCTCCTATGAATCGGTCTCATATCCCTAGTTTTCCAAATCCTATGCCAAATGTTGATTGGTTAGAGGATCTTACGATATTCAAAGATGAAAATAAATACAATGGTGCTCTTCATTTGGTTAGGTTTCATATGCATGTACGCAGTCTTAAGGTTCACTTCCCTGAGGATTGTCTAATGAGGATGTTTATGACCACTTTAGAAGTAAAAGCATGGTCTTGGTATAAAAGCTTGGAAAATGGTTCAATATATTTGCTTGCTAGTTTTCATGATGAATTCTATGAGATGTATAAAGAATGTCATCCTTCCTTATTGTTGCTCAAAGATTGTTGTATACATTCTTTAAGTCTTATTCAGTACTTCGACGATTGTTATGATGATGATGAATTTATGGATGAAGAAATTTTAGAGGCTCTTCATAACAATGCATTTCAACACCAAGAAGAAAGTATAACATCCCATGAAATGCAACATGAAAATCAGCAGGGGTTTACTTATGAAAACCATGTTCAATCCTCTGATATTGATGTAGAGATGCAGCAGTCTTCTCAATCTTCGAATCATAATGAAGATGAAAATGATTACACACAACAAGAAGAAATACTGGAAGATAGCTTTTATAATCCTCAGGCAGAGGAAAAGGTTGTTCAATTTTGTGTTTCCTTGCAGCAGCTTACATCAATGAATGATCATAATAAGGAGGAAAATTACATTGTTTGTGGGAACCATTTAGAAGAGTAGTTGGATAGCATATCAAAGAAATCGTGTGTGGCTGAGAATCAATTGTCTAAAGATGTAGAATGTTATGATGATCATCAAAATAATCATGTCTTCTTTGACCCTATAAGTGAATACATGGCAAAGCTTTGCACATCAGTATTTCAATTTCATTTGCATTATGAAGATCATATACTTTATAAGTTGATTTGGTCATCTGACTACCATGGTTATTTTGAGGTTGAATGCAATCAAGAGCCTCCAATATCAGAAAGGACAATTGATTGGCTTTATTGGAAATATTATGTTGCTTGAGCTACAAGTGGAGCTTACAGCTAGTAGGTAGGTAGAAAAATGCAAATAAGCTCAAGGTTGTCTGAGCATTTTTCAATAGATATAGATTTCTTTCTCCTACAGTGATCATCAAGCTTAAGCCTGAGGTGAAGGCCCAAGAAACTTAAAGTAAATGTTTGTCAAATAATTTTTTGTTTATCATAAGAGGATAAAGCACTGGACCTACAAGTTCTTAGTGTACCACAAGGGCACACTATCCCAAGTGGAGCCACTGTTATCATTGACAAAATTTCAAAGAAAAAGGGTAAGGGAAGAGTTAATTGATCTTGAACATATTCATGCTGATCTTGGTTGTGTTCATGCAATAGACATTTGCCACCATTCTTAGTTTGAGCAAACAAACCTTTGGTGAGCAGAGATCAGAAATCTTCATCATTGTTTCAAGCGAGGCAGTTCCTAAGTTAAGCAAGGCAAGATACATCAGATGGATTAATAATAGGCTCAGACCCAACATCAGAATTATGAAGAGGAAAATTGAGGATTTGAAGATACAAATAAGCTAGCAGAAAGGATTTCCTTAGCTAAGGAAAATCACATAGCAAGTAAGGTCATGTACCAAATTTTGATGATTTACCTTGTTGCAAGTTGTTTTAAGAATGATGCATCTCCATTTCAGTTTTGAATAGATTCAGGGTAGTTGAAAAAGACATTCCAATACAAAGAGGCTCAATATAGTCGAATTTGGCATTTAAACTGTGTTTTTGTGATTACACAACAGTTTCGTAGCGCGTGCTACAAAACTGCTGAAGATAATGCCTAATGCACAGCAGTTTCGTAGCGCGCTACGAAACTGCTGTAGCCACATATTTTGATGAAGTTGACCAATTTGGAGGGACAAAAGGGAAACCTTTTCGAAAAGGAGTTTCTGAATAAGGATAATTCACACAACACAAACATCTAGCAAGGGAAAAAACGGCAAAGGAAAAGCATATATGAACCATAAGTCATTTGTTATAAAAGTGATCACAGCTAGTATTTTGCATCATACTTCAAGCAGCGTTGAAGAAGGTTTTGTCTTAATACAGGTACATGGGCAAGGTATACACATGAAAAGAAAAATATTCAAAAACATTTTTGTGTAATCAAAGAAGGACATTTGGCATAATTGATTTTGAAGATCCTTGTGGAGACCAAAAGCAAAAAAGGAGGAACTTTATCTCCCTGTTTTTACCAGTCAATTTATAGAAGCGTTTCTAAGCAGTTAAAAACTCATCTCTGAAAAGTGAAAGATTTTTTCATTCTTAAGATACTAAATTAGAAAAGCCTCTTCCACTTTCTTCAAATCCATTATTATTTGAGAGAAATGAATGATCAAACTTGCGCTACGAAACTGCTGTAGGTGCAGTTTTCCACAAGCATATTTTTACACTTGTTATTCAAAGAATCATTCTGGGAGGTAGGGAAGGTTTTTCAAAAACCCAAGAGAGGTTTTTGTTCAGCATGGATTGGTTCACAAAAGCCTCCTTCAGTTTTTTTAAATACGTTTTTGGTGAGAAGTTATGAGCTCTGCCCTAAGACCCATGTTTCAGCCAGAACAGAGCAAGGGACAGTCTCCTAGTTTCTAGGAACATCAAGGATTGAGTCTGGACAGCTGGAGAAGTATTTCAAAAAACCAAGAGAGGTTTTTGTTCTAGAAATCCTGGAATAAAAAAATATCCTTCCGTTTCGAAAAATGTGTCATTTTTGTGGAGATAAAGGCTCTGTCCCACGTGCCATTTTCAGGGATCCTAAACCTAAAAACAGGGAAACATGTTCCCTAATTTCTAGGGTTTGTCTTCAGCAATCAGATGACCACGTGGGAGGCTTCATCAAATTTGACTTCTTTAGGTTGCAAGTTGTCAAATAATGCTTTAAATGCTTAGATAATGTTGTTGTAATCATAATAAGGAGTTACACTCCTAGTTGTATTAGGTCTCTAGGACTCCTAGTTAGGTGTCATTTGCATTTAATAGTTAGTTTTAAGTATCAATAGGTGTCATAGTAGGATGAATTCGAATTCCCCTCATGCTTGAGGAGGAATATAAGTTATGTAAAGAGCTCTATATATAGAAGAATATGTAATGTACAAAGGGTTGGAAATTTTATGAAAAAGCTTGTATTTGGCTTATGTAAGACTCAGTTTCAATAATATATGTTTTGTCTTTTTCTCAGGATTCATGAGGGATTTTTTATGTTCAGAATATGTGATGTTATCCTTTTCCTAATTCTTGCAGTGTTATGGCGGTATAATCACTCAGAATTCACTGAATGTGCTCTGACTTCCTGTATACATTTATAAACTGTGTGGTCCTATATGAGTTTATGTTCTGAATGTTTAAATGTTGAATGCCCTGACTTCCATGTAAGGTTGAGTTCATTGTTCTATTGAGGTGTAGTTGACTCCATAAGCCCAATGGATAGTTGTTAAATGTGTTTCCACCATTCATAATTTTCAGAGTTGTTCTATAAGAGTTAGCCATCTTATCTTTAATCAAAATCATTAACCCCTTGTGGGAGAGCCCTCTCAGGTTGAGGAGGCTAAGCCTCAGCCTAAAGTAGGTTTAAAATAGTTACTTGAAGTCTTCCTGGTTTGCAGCCTTCCAGGATCTGATTTTGAGATAACACAACCAACATATATGTAGAGACTTTTTGATTTTCCCAAATTATCATACATTGAACTTTAACCAGTATATCAGGAATTCATTAGATAGTGAAGTAAAAGCATAATGAAGCAACACACATGAACACCAAGATATAAGGTGGAAACCCAATGTGGGTGAAAGCCACCTACTGTTGTCATCTCTGTCTTCTCTTAATAATAAGAAATTTATGTTTACAATTTTTGTATTAGCGCGGCCTTATACCAGTACGCAGGCTTCTACCTGCAGAAGGCTACAACCTTCTCTCATTCTCTAGCTTCTACTGGAAGGGAGCTACAACCCCCTAGCTCTTGTACTAGACGATATATTTACTAGTATGTAGGTGCCAACCTATAGAAGGCTACAACCTTCTTTCTTCCTCCAGGGACCACATTTCATAAATTTTCAGATTGGATCCATCAACAACATCATTCAATCATCAAATACATCTACATCAACCAATAATATTTTCAACCATCCACACCCGAATCAATCATTCACTTAGACAACCCATCAATCTGATCATTCAGAGTACTGCCACCAGACTACAGTAACCAGAACCCAAACTAGAACCCAGAACTCTGCAACAACAAACAGTAGCAACTAAAACATATTTTATAAGGTATTCTCTACTTCCATATGTCTAACTTGTGGGTACGCGCACTTTTCTTAAAGCCAACCAACGTATACATCTGCAAATATATATTCAGAGTTTTGCATCTATTATAGACATTAGTTATACCCAGATCATATCATTTACAGAATAATAGATGTGTCATTATTTAGATTTAGAGTATACATGAGCTTCAACACAAAGGATAGTTCATTTTACACCTTAATATCCCGATTCATTATTAGATCTGATTCCTCATCATCAGCTAAGGTTCATCCTTGATTCAAATCCAGCTATGCACCATAACCCAATAACCTACATATTAGATCTCACACTTCATCAGATATTCGATACTTGCACACCTTGGCCTAATGATCGTCTCCTCCTTTTATAGTTTGTAGGCCTTTCTCAATACCATGGACCAAAACCACTTAGGACCAATACCTTGGACCAAATACCTAGGGTCAATACCTTGGACCCGATACCTTGGACCAATACCATGGATCAAAATACCATGGAACAAATACTTCAGACCAAAAACTTAGTTTTCCAAGGTATATGCGCTTTTCCTTTTATGAAAATGTGTTTGTACATATAGGTGACTTGTATACACTGAACCTGTGTGTATACGCGGCTTGTTCAATGATGAACCTACGTATATCTCTCTTTCTTCATTATGTGAAGACTGATCTGTAATTCTTTGTTGTTTTTCTACTATACTTTGATATTTCATCTGAGTGAGTTGCCATCAAGGACAACACCTGAATCGTAATGTCAATACCTAAATCATAATGCCAACATTGGTTTGAGACTTTTCTAGTATTTATTTTAATGTGATACCATTGGTGTGTTCAAAATGTCATAACCTTCAATATCCTCATCAAATTGTTGTGAAAGGAGAGTATAATAGAGAACGTAGCCAATGTTTTTAATCAAATGGAAGACAAACAATAGGTTATTGATGTTGTTATCTATAATACCTCAATATATTTCCTTTGTAAGATAAGGAATACCCATAAGGCATTTGGCTTGTTAGTTGTTGTAACCAAAGTTGAGAAAGCTTCAGAAGGCATGTTCAAGAAAGTGATAGTTGATATTGTTAATGTTACCCATGGTAATTTTCATGTGAGAAATAGAATTGGGGTATTCATTATAAGAAATAGTTTCTTTAAAGAACTTGAAGAGGAAATACAAGGTTAAGATTCAATTTTTGAAGCCCTAAAAATTAGGAGAAATTGGGAAAAATAGCCCAAACTTTACAAATCCATATATTTTCACCCGAGAGTTGGAATTTGGCCTATAAATGGTCAAAATAAAGTTTTTTCCCAACATAGTATAGCTATTAAACCATAATTTTGGGTTGAAATAAAAATTCCATATAAATTTCGAAATAAATCTATAGTAGATATATGGAGAAAATTAGTTTAACAAGCTAAACTTCTATAAGGCATAATATTTAGCCTTGGTATCATAATTGTGCAAACCAATAATAAATAGAAAACTATTCATGAGGAGAAAATTTTAGAAAACATAGAATTTGAAATTGGGTGAGAAATTTGGGATAAAATCTCTTAGGAAATCTATAGGAATTTTTATGTTTAAGCTCGTTAATTAAAGATTGAGCAAGTAGAGAGTTTATGTGGCATAATTAAAAAAGATGTATGCCATTGAATGAGAAGCTTGCAATGTCAAGAAGGGGGTTTGCCCGTAGTGTTGTAATGTTATCAAATTGAGAGATGGAAATGTGAAATATGGTAAATGACCATGGAATTTGATATTTTAGGATGTAATGTTGAAAATAATAACGATTAATGTTGTTTAGGATGTTGTCATGTATACAATATTAATTCATGCTTATTGATGATGGAAACATGAAGAAATTGTAGTGTTACATCATGAAGTAGTTGAAAAAGGGTCAGCACTTGATTCTATTATTCACTTAACATTATTAAATTCTAAATTCAGTAAGGCAAGCAAGTTATGTAAGGAGTTGTGTCATGAAACAGAAACTTAGGGGTTGGTTTACCAAATCAAATTAGAAACTTGCTAGACTCTATCTGTGGAGTGATGACAATCAATATGTTATGGATTTGTTATCAAGTGTTCCCAGGGACCATCAGAAGAGGGATTTGATTTGGAATAGATAAAGCATTATGTATGTTACTTAATTTCCCTAAAAGGATGAGTAAGGGTTATATAATTAAAGTATTTGTGTAAAACTCATGGAATACATTAGAAAATTAGCACACATGGCTGCAAAACAGGTTCATCCATAGTGTTACACAAAATTTTGTCATTATTCCTTTTCTCCTTGTTCCTTGATCCTGGAGGACCTCCACAGTGAACCCCACATGGTTTTCCTTCATGGAGAAACTGCCATTATGTCCCTCTTCATGATCAGATAATTTCCCTTTTGCACCATTTCCCCTGAAACTTTTTCTTTTCCCAATTTACAAGACCATTGCTAATGACCTTTGTCTCCCTCGCACTGATGTGCAGAGATTAACACTATTCCCCATGTCGATTGGTGTGACTAAGCTGTGTTTCAGTCATGCTGGTCTTGTTGTGGAAAGTTTTTTAAATTAGAGCCAAAGCTTCCATCTATAGAAGCTCCGTAATGGAAGTCTGGTAAATGGTTTGGCTGGATGGAGTCGAGGATGATAGTTTGGGCTCCTTTCCCCTTTAATGATGTAACTACCTCAAGGGATAAGTCCTTCTCCCACGAGAAGAGGATCCATCTCCAATCCATCTTTATTATATAAGCCTCCCTTCTTCCCCAGAACAAACTAGTGTGAAAATTAAAGTTAGAGTTTTGGCTGAGTGTGAATATACTATTTTAGACAAGAAAGCTATTACTAGTTGTAGCCATCTAATTGTGTGAGGGAGAAGTGTTTTTGGTTGGAGAGAAGCCTAAAGGGAAGGGTCTTTAAACTATTTTTGTTTGAATCCATCATGAAGTGCTAGCAAAAATGTGTGGGAAACTAGTCTTGTCAGAGGAAGACTGCGACATCTAGATGAATGGTTATAATCTCTTTTTGAATATTAATATATGCAACTATTGATTTATTTCCTACATGTTTTGTAATATTACATATTTGTATATTAATTATTCTTGAATTATTAAGTAGGTTGAATTGCAATTTGTCTATTATTATGTTTGTGTGTTGTTGTTGTTTACTTGTTTCAGGAGCTTGAAGAAGGAAGTGAGAGATTGCTAGAGCGAGCAAGCAAGGACATCATCAATTAGGATAAGCGACTAAGAGGTAGGCCCTCTTGATTGATTTTAACCTAAGGAAATTTTCCATATAATGTATCTATTGTGGCTAGACCCATTATCAGACTAGAGGAATTCATTCGTGTCCGCACTTATAATTTTACTTCACCACAAATTGGCAACTCTGCTGGGGAGATCCCATCCTTTTGTTTGTTTTGAATTTCATGGTTTCGTGAGAACTTTGATAGTTTCACACTTTACCTTTTGTTATTTTTCTCTTCTCCTGCTTACTAGCCTAAGTCTAAAATCCATAATAGCATATATGGTCCCTGTGTTGATTTTTTTTGAATTTTTCCTTATTTCCCTCAGAAAATGCATTTAATCAGCTGACAGTCGCGCCGACTAGCGTGAATTGCTAAGGAATAGTCACACTAACCCACCTTTGGCACTTGTTGTTAGTTAGGAAGTCGTGTTGATCCTTATAAGTGAATATTAGGGCTAGACCCCAATCTTGGCCAGTGTGTTATGCTCTTGTGTTTTTGACCTTGTGAGCCTTTTGACTATTTTCTTCCTGGTTAGAAAGCTATGTTTTGTTTGGTTTTTGATTTCTTGTAGGCTTGTCATCTTGTTGTTTGATTGATCTAGCCATTGAGTGGCCAGAGACACTATGACATCTAGTTAGTCATCCATTCAGTAGCTTGTGGACTCATCGAGTCCAACTGTAGGTGTGTCTGCTCCTTGCATTTGGTTTTGGTCCTCTCTACGACTTTGGCCTCTTTTTGCACAAGTTCGAAAAAGTTTTGTTTACTAGTTTGAACGTCTTTTTCCAGCATAGATTACATTGTTGGTCTTGTGTTTGGTAAAGTCAATGTTTCATTGATATGAATGAAATTTTCTTTTCATGTTTGTATCTGCTTGAAGAGCTCATAGTTTCAAAAAAAATTCATTGAAATATTGTGTACGAAAAGTCTATTTCGTTGTTTCATGAGAAAATATGAAATTCTAGCTTGTTTCATCATCACGATTCACATCTCTTAAAAACTAGAATTGCATCAGCATTTGAAAAGGAAGAGAAATTTTTTTAATTTTGAAAGGACTAATAGATAAGTGCTTGTTAGGAAATTAGGAATTGGAATGTATTTTTCATTAGTATATTTTTCGAAAAAGTGTAGTGAAAGATCATTTCATTTTCAGTTGCTTAATTGTTTACATTTAATTGAGTAGTTTCTACCCTCTCTAGTGTAGGAATTTCATTGAATTGAAAGGGTCTTGTTCCATTTAGTTGCATTTTAGGTTTTTCGAGTAGCATCGCTAAGACCTGAAAACTGAAACTTAACTCAAGATCAACTCTAAAATGAATTCAATTAACCTAAGACACGTTTGACTTTAAAGATCACAACTAGAAGGTCTAGGCTAGATACATGTTCCGGCATTTGTAAACCTAGCAGCTCTTGTTAGCTTCAACATTAGACAGCGCTAGCATGGATTTGTGCGCCCCATACCATCGCGGATATAACGGGAGACCCCACTAGGCTGCAATAATTTTATCCTTAGGACGCTGAGTCGATCACCTTAGTAATGTGATAAACCAAACACATCATTCATGGAGATTGCGTGCTTGTACTTCTTGGTTCACCAGGAGGTATTCTACAGTTCATGGTTGCATGGTAATCATGTTTACCTAGATCATTCAGAGTAGTCATTTGATCTTTTTTACTCATTAAACTTAAAACATCATCCGAGCACTTGTCCTTTCAATCTTGTTTCCAATCGAAAGAGATAGTAATCTTTGTTTCTTTCTCGACTCTTAAAGAATGAAAGAACATTAGTCACTTATGCGTTCTGAATAATTGATTGCCCACGACCCAAAAAAATCCTTTTAGATTTTTGACCAAATCATGAGTTCCATTAAAAGGAAATGTTAGTGTCAGTCTTTGTAGCCTTCCACCAGTGATCAAAATATGCTCTTATAAAATGGTCTTGGGGTGTCAAAGTCAAAATTTTGTCATTTCAGTGAGTCTTCAAGTAAAATTTGGTCACTAGGTATTAGGTCTAGGATTGTTTTCACTCATTCCAAAGCTTTCCAAGTATCGGTCCATGTCATCATTCAGCTGAGTGTACCATCATTCAAAGAGTTTTCATCATTATTTTAAGTTCCAATGGGTCATTTTACACCTTGTTTGTGCTTTAGTTGTGCTTAGATAAGGCTCATTTCCCTCTCCTAGGGTTTTGAAGGTAATTTTTCTTGGATGATCAAATCATCAAAAAAACTTGTATCTTGATGCTCATACACCTTCCATATCCTAAAAATACCTATTAAACACTTCCCATCACTGATATCCCTCAAATTCATCATTTTCCCACAAACCCTAGCCTATTGCTACAATTTCACACTTTTCTAGGTTAGGTCTGTGTTTTTCCCTTTTGGACCCCTTCCCCTCACTCAATATTTTAAATTCCACTTTCCCCTACTTCATAATATCCCTCCCTATTTCCCAAAATTTTCTCAAGAAATTAGAAGCCCCTCATCCCCTTCATTTCCCTTCATTTCTACAAATCCATTGTTCCACACATTGGGATATGTTTTATTCAAATGATGTTTCTAAGTAAGAAAAGATGAATTTGACCAAAGTGAGAGAGGTTTTTGTCCATCATGGAATCAAGATGAAAAAAATCCTTCAGGTTTTACACATGTCCCATTTTTTGGGAGAAATATCCAAAACTTCATTTGCCTCAGGAGAGTTGGTGCACTTCTGGAGTGACTTTGGAAACACCACGATTTCTCCTAGTTGGATTGACCACATGACTTTCTTTATGAGTCAAATGATAACTAGACCCAGAGTGCCTTCCAATGAGCTATCATGGGCTTAATTTGGAGTTGAGGAAGACCTTCAAAAGTTGACTGCAACATCACTTTGCATTTTGGAAGCCTCATTTTGCACATTTTGACTAGTCTTGGGAGATTGAGCTTTTAACAAAGTAAATGAACTCCAAATTGAAAAATTCAAGATGTTCTAAAAAGTAGACACAACAATATTTCCAACGAGATTTCCTGTGCCCAATTTGGACATTGGAAAGGCATCCAAAAGTGGACTTGAAGTGGCATTGTGATTTTCGCAGGGTGGCGTTGCGCTTTTGCTAGTGGAACTGCGCTTTTCGCAGTGGCGACGCAATTTTGGTAAGAGAGAAATAAAATCCTCAAACCCTCAAGAAAAATTCAAATTTCTCTATTCTTTCATCTTTTCAAGTAATTTGACATCCTTCACTTCAGTTTTGGTTTGCAAATCCAATGTTTAAGCATCATTTTCCATGTTTAATATGAAACCCTAAAGTCTCCCCAATGATGCTGAAGACCCTAAATCCTCACTGTTCATCCTATCACATATCCCTAAAACTCTAAATTCACCTATGCCTATTCCCCTATCACCTTGCCCATTTTCCCCTTTTCCCCTATTCCATATCATTCTCATTCCCTTTGTCCCTCTTCCCCAAGATCAAATTCTCAAGTAAGCAAGCCCTCCCTCTCATTTCCTACCCCTCCATTCATTTCCTAGTCACAAGCTCATCTCCCATCCCCTAATTCCTAAAATCACTTTCAGTCATTCCCTTCATACACCTAAACCTTGCAAACATGGACTAAGAAGATTGAGACTATGAGGAGGACGAAAACACAAGGAGTGACACCTCGGCATATAGAGCTAGGCAACATAGAAAACCACACAAGGGAGGAGGATAGACTTAGGATGTTGGCTGAATATTCCTTGGCTCATCATAGCACATGATGATGGTGCTTCACACCAATTTTGGGCAAATTTGCAGCAAATTTTGTCATTTGCAAATTTTGGAATTTATTACATAGAGAAACTAGTGGCGTTGTGATTTTTGTAGGGGAACCCAATGAAGGAATGGTTTGCATTTTTGGATTCAGAGCGATGAGGACATTCACCCTAGCACGTTTCAAAGTTTTTAGGGCAGAAATGGTCCACCAAAAGTTTAAAAAGCACCCTAAAAATGACCTTTCTGTCACTTTTTGGACACATAGAAGCAGTCTTGGGAGAATAAAGTTTTGAGAGATCAAATTAGCTCCAAATGAAGAAATTATAGGTGTTATGGAAATTATACTTGAAGGCCTTTCTAATGAGCTATCATGGGCTCAATTTGGATGCCGGGAAGGTCTCCAAAGGGGACCTGAAAATGGCGCTGCGCTTTTCACAGTTTTTGCTCAGGGTTGCTATTTTTCCAGTTTTTAACTGTAATCATGGATTATCTCTCATGGTGGATAATTTACCTATGTAAATGATGTCATGGCTTGTAAATATTATGTATAAATAGTAATATAAGGTAGATTCATTTCTTAGGAGTTAGTTTGAGCCCAAATGAATCAGTTTTTCACTTTTAGAGGCAAGTTGTTGAGATGCCTATATTCCTGTTTCTTGTTCAATATCAGCTAGATTAACACCTCATATTAGGGATTCGACCCTTGAGGATGGGAGGAGGTTGAATTCATGCCTATATCTTCTTCTTCTTTCTCACTGTAAAGGGTTGGACTCAGTTGGATGCTCAGAGCTTGATTGTACATCATTGTAAGCAACTTGGCAAGGAGATTAATAAGATTTGCAGCTATTTTTATAGGATCCCTGTGGTATGAAGTTTTAGTACAGTTTCTTCTTTTGTGATCGTTTGTTTACATGTTTTACGTATGCCATCATTCACTTCATTTCTTCTAGTTGAATTTTTTCAAGTTTGATAGGTAGAATACATTGTATCAGTGCTTTGCCTTGGGAAATTATTCAACATTTCATTGTTTTCTATTGTTTAAGAAGGATCCATGATTGTAACATGCCCTTCTTAACTCCTCATCAGTCTTAAACACTTCACACCATCAAGCTTAAAGTGATAAATCCTATTCCTACCTTGCCCCATAGAACACCCTACGTTTCTGACCTAATTTCCTAAACTTAAACAACCCAACTCCTCCTGATCCAACAAAACACCAACAAAATTCAATCAAAACCTTTGAGCCACTATACCTAAAATAAAATCCTTTACCTAATCCATTCATCTTGACTGAGATCCTTACAGGGAGAGCCCTCTCCCAGCATAGTAGGGTAGCTACTTGGCTAAGCATGGTTTGTGGTTACCCTAGCATTACCTCCCTTCAACTTGAGGTCAAACTAGGTGATAACAAGACATTTTAAAGCCTTGAAGTTATTTTTTATGTCGACTAAGACAAGGTCATCATGGTTGAACCATCTGGTTCACCCATTTCGTCTTCGTCTCCTCTGTCTGAAAGATTGTCCGAGGAGTCGCTTCCTGAGTTATCAGAGCCATTTGAGGACCACAATGTTGAACTTGCAATTATCTTGAGTGTTCAAACATTATCATCTCATCTTCCACCTACTTTCGATTCAGGGTCATCTACTGATCTTGACCCGAAATCTCTGGATAATCCCGTTCTAACTCCAGAGAACTCACTGACCACCGATGGTTAGCTTGGACTAGTTATCTATCCTTCGAACCCTCTATTTGACATTGTTGATATATCACCACAGTCCACGTTCGGCTATTCGTCGTTGTTTGTTTTCATACATGGAACTTGAAGGCAATGCTCCAATCACCTCTCCCAATGAGTGTGAAGTATCAACTCCACACACTATTGAGGGGGAATAATTTTAATTGTAGTTCCCTCTCGAGGGTTTCCCTTATTCAGAAGGTATTCCCACCAACATGCCACCCATCTATGTGTCTTTAAGACACTTGGTTTCAGGCACACCTAGTGCCTCATCACTCTACCATAATTCTATTTTGGTGTCAGGAATTAGGCCTATGTCAGGTCCATTCATCGTGAACACGACTTCCCAACCAATTTTTACTTCAGTCCTGGTGTAACCAACCATCCCGAACACTATTGTATAATTGATCCCAGTTACACGTCAGTCTTAACTGGAAGCTTCAAAGATTGTCTCTACCAGTTCTTCTGTCCCCTTAGTCAGTGGCTAGATTGTGACACCACCTAGGGGGAAGAATATGAATGTCTCTATGGCATCAGGTGCCACTAATGTGAGTGGTTCACAAGATCACATGATTGGTATAAACCAATCCTCTTTTGGTATTATTTACAACCCTCCTGACCCTACTACATCAAGCAATTTCTAGTATGAATAGGTTTAGAATCCTCGCAGTCTGTCTGGATCGAGCAATGTTTAGTATCAGCAGCCCTACGGGGCTCAGGTCCAATACCAAAATCCTTGTGTTCCATATGGTTCTCAAGGATTGGTTAATCAACCTTACCCCATCCCATATGGGCAATACATCTAGCCTAACTATGGCCAGATTCAGTTTGATAATTTCCCGGGCACTCTTCAAGTACCCTTGTAATAGCAAGGACAACTTTTGCAACAACCATGGTAGCCTTTGTTACCGCAAGGGAAACCTTTGTTGCAACAAGGGATTTCCATGCAACACCAAGGGAAAATTATCCTGTAGCAAGGTCGCTTGCAACAACCACAAGGTAAGTCCTTTCAACAGTTGCAATAGCCCGCGTAGTAGCAGATGCAATATGCTCTGCATACCTCTCAACCCATACCCTTTTAGGGCCAGGGAAAAATTTTGCAACTGCAACGTCATCAAAACCAACCTGGGCAGCAAAAACGCTTGCATACCTATCAACAACGGCAACCCTTGCAGGGATAGGTTCAAGGTCAAGTCCTACAGCAACAGGTGCAGACTCCTCTTGTCTAGGACCAACAGGTTTAGAATCCTGCCGACCAAGGGCACTAGGTAAAAAATCCCTATGTCTAAGGGAAATAAGTGTATCAACCTTATGTCCAAGGAATGCAGGTCCAGAACCCTATTTTTCATTTACAACAGGCCCAACAACCTTATGT
Source organism: Pinus taeda (assembly GCA_000404065.3). NCBI lineage: Eukaryota > Viridiplantae > Streptophyta > Pinopsida > Pinales > Pinaceae > Pinus > Pinus taeda. The sequence continues at coordinate 86,256 of APFE031221096.1, read as the reverse complement.
TCCAGGACAACAAGTCCCATACCCATATGTCCAAGGTCAATAGGCTCAGTAGCCTTTTAACCATATGTTTCCCATCAGCAACCTCTGCATGGATAGTTTCAAGGTATTCAAGGTTTGAATCCTCCCTTTGGTTAAGGTAATCTGCACTAGGGGTAGCCTCAGATGCCATATGGCCAAAATCCCCCACTGTGGGGTCAAAATCCTTACCAACAGGGATGGGCTCCTCCTTATAGACCCACCTATCAACCTCCCATGCCTTTTAACACTCAATTACCTTTCTTGGCTACACTTGAGTTGCTGGATGTATCCTGTCTTACAAATGATTTGATTCTTCATTCATCATACTGGCCTCCAGTGTTATCCAAGATACCAAGTGATTTCCCAAAGTTAGATGGAAAAGCTAAAGAAGATCCTCAAGCCCATGTGATGACATATCACCTCTGGTGCTCATTGAACTCATACGTGGATGATTCCATTCATCTTTGTCTTTTCCAATGAACCCTCACGGTTGCCGCAAAAAAATGGTACATCGAGCTACCTCGAAGTACATTTCATGACTTCAATTCGTTTTCCATGGCCTTTCTCATGTATTTTTAGCTACTGGTTCATCATGAAACGAGAATCTATTTGCTCACATCGTTTAAGCAAGACACTGTGATGCACATCTCTGATCATATCCATGAATGGAGATGTAGACATAGATTGATCAAGTTTTATATAGCTGATTAGTTGCTCACGGAATGGTTTGCCAAATCATTCATAGCCCTAATTTCTCATGATATAGCCATAGATGGATGCGTCATTAAAGTGCAAGCCGTTGTTCATGCCTAGTACTTGGACCTGGTCTACTCTCAGTCTGACACCTTGTGCGAATTATTACTCAATGCTTCGCGACCATCATACAATCCTGTGTCATCGAAGTCATCTGTTGTTCCTCCCGTTGATGGAGTTATTAGTTCAGTATCCCATGCCCCTGCCAAAAATTCTTCCAAACAGAAGTCGGTCTCGAATACTGCTCCGAATAGTTCATCTCAAAACCCTCTACACTCTGGTAAAACCTTAGAGGTCCACATTTTCCAGTCTACCGCAATGGACAAATCCTCAAAATGAAAAAAGAAAGGAAAAGGAAAAGCTAAATATGGTGCCCCAAAATAGGGTCCTCCTAAATCATCTGCTGGCGAATCCTCGCAATGGAAACCTAAGTATCGCTGCCTCATCTGTGAGGAGGATCACTATACTAAAGATTGTCCACAATGATCCAAGTTAGTTGTTAGCTCAAAGGGACCCCTGTTATCCTCAAAGAGCCTTTTCCGTCTCAGTAGACTCAAATGGTATACCAACCCTTATCTGCTTCCTCTGGATCTCAAGTGTTCATGATGAGCACACCCATTAGTGTGCCTACCTGATCAAAGGATTATCAAACTCTAGCGCCCACATCAAGGAAAGAAAAAGAAGCTCCACCTTCTTATTCTACCTCGAGTTTTGGCCCTCTACAAATCAAGCGCCCTAACCCTGATTCCACTACATGGCCACCCTCTCTAGATGTGCTACGGAAATCCTTGTATAATCCCAATTCGTGAGCCACTCAACATTATAATATTGTTGAAGATTTGGCTTAGGCACCATCAGCTATGTCTTCTCTCAAGGTACTCCAAAGCTGCTCATCGCAGCGAAAATATTTGTTGTCAGGTATTGGGGGAATGGATCCCACCGATTATAATTTGATCTGTTTCGATCTAGAGAACCATGTTCTGAGACTCCCTCATCAGATTTCCTTTCTTATTCAAGTAATCAAATGAAAAGGCCATCCACCGCATTGTCATCGATGAAGGTGCTTCTACCTGCATCATGTCAACTGTGTGCTGGAAGGCTATTGGTTCCCCTGCATTGAACCAGTCTTTGAACACATTGGAAAATTTCGATGGGCACAATTCATGGCCCTTCAATGTCTTACCCCACGTTGCGATCACCCTAGAAGGCAAGACAATGCAAGTCGAAGTAGAGATTGTTGACGCTAATCTCAATTGTAATATTCTACTCATCTGAAGTTGGACTCATGCCATGCATGTAGTTGCCTCCTCTTTGTTTCGTGTGATTATTTTTCCCTATTAAGGGAGGATTGTCACCATTGATCAGCTGTATTTCTTTGCCTCTTCCTCGTCTGATGGAAACGTTCTGTATTTCAAGCACTCTGGTGCTCCCTTTGAGAGTGTGGGGGTAGGTCTCTTCAAAGATTCTACCTTAATGGGAATTTTTCCACTCCCACATCCATCAACATGATCGCAACTAGATCTGATCCCTGGGTCATACTTGCACCAAATCTACTTGATGCTTGGGGTGACATCATGCCACTTAGTCCCACTAAAGTCAATTACGTGGAAATTGTTTCAGTTGCAAAATTTGCATCCTTTGATTCTCATATCTCGAAGACCTCTCTCGATATGTATTCTCAATCCCCTTAGCTTGGCGCTTTGGAATCATCCGATCCCTTAGCTAATACCTTCCTCACCGATGAAGGTATCATGGAAATCATGTCTCTCTAGGAACCACCATGGATCGATACCCCTCATCGCTCCTCATTCATGCCTTGTCCGCAATCATGTATACCTCTTTTGAAGAGTCCTCCTCTCCATTTCCACCACTAACTATTACTCATGACTTATGGTCGGAAGGAAATTTGAGTAATATTACCCAAATGATTCTGATTGACATTTCTATCAAACTCGATGTCAATTAACACGTTCTTATCAGGGTATCTTGTTCTCTAGATGAGATCAAGACATATACTCATCTTTTTCAAGAATTCCCTTATGTGTTTGCATGGTCTTATGAAGAAATGCCTAGCATTAATCCCAGCATTATGGTGCATGAAATACCCATGTATCCAAACTCGAATCCTATTCGCCAACAGATTAGTTCAGTGCACCCTAGGAAGGCTACTGCTATTAAGGGCGAAGACGAAAAGCTTCTCAAAGCTGGGTTCATTTATCCCATTCCCCTTACAAACTGGGTGTCCAATACTGTCTCAGTGATTAAAGAACAAGGCATAATCCACGTTTTTGTGGATTATCAAGATCTTAATCATGCCTGTCCTAAAGACAACTATCCTACTCCCTTCATTGATCAAATCATTGATGAATGTGTTGGGTGCAAGATATTTTCCTTTACGGATAGTTTTTCTAGTTATAACCAGATCAATATTGCATCGACCAACCAAGAGAAGACAACCTTTATTTGCCCATACGGTACGTTCATGTACAAGAAGCTCCCTTTCAGCCTCAAGAATTCTGGGGCCACATTTCAACGAGAAATGTCCTATGCATTTCATGATATTTGCAACATTATCCAAACTTACTTGGAGGACCTTCCTGCCCATTCTCGTAAGCGACAAGATCACCCAAACCACCTTCGATAGATTTTTCTATGTTGTAGACACTATAACATTCGGTTAAAACCACACAAATGTGTTTTCTATGTGGAATCAAGACGAATCCTTGGCTTTATCATTTTGAAGGACAAAATTTGCTTGGATCCGCTAAAAGTGGAGGCCATTGTAAACTTACCCCATCCATCTTCACTGCACCAACTCCAGAGCCTCTAGGGAAAGGCCAATTTTCTTCGTCATTTTATAACCAACTATGCCTGGTTAGCTACAAGATTTACTGGTTGCTCAAACAATGAACACCCTTTGCATGGGACGAGATAGCCCAAAACATTTTGATGATCTTAAGGTTGTCCTCATAAATGCTCCTCTGTTGCATCCACTAGACTATTATTGAGATTACTTCATTTACCTAGTCACAGCCCCTAGCACCATAGCTATGGTGTTAGTTCAAGACGACGATGAAATCAATGAACATGTGATATACTACCTAAGTTGGAATCTCGTCCAAATTGAAACACATTATGCACATGTCAAGAAGTTGGCTTTGGCTGCTGTCCACATTGTTCAACATTTTCAACATTATATTCTCTTATGAATGACTACAGTGATTTCTAAATGCAACCCTATGACCTACATCCTAACTCATCAGTTTTTGGGGGGAAAGTATTCTAAATGGATCGTTATCCTGCAAGAATTCAATTTGGTCTTCACTACGTCCAAATCTAAGAAGTCACTTGTTTTCACTGAATTGATTTGCTCCCTTCCCTCCAAAGCTCTCCTTGTTGGTGCAGATAAACAACTCCTAGATGAGACCCTTTTCCTAATTAGCACCCTTGATCCATGGTATGGTGATATCATCGTGTACCTCCAAACCTCCATGTTTCAGTCCACGTTGACCAAAGATGATCATCGAAGGATTCAACATCATTCTCAACCCTACCACATTATTGGTGATACTTATACCGTGTTGGTGTCAATTATATTCTTCTTCGATGCCTCGCGATTGAGGAAGCTGAAAGAGCTCTCAATGATTGCCACTTCGAGGCATGTGGTGGTCATATGTCTGGTTATGCTACAGCTCAAAAAATCCTTCGTGCTAGTTATTTTTGGTTGTCCATCTTCAAAGACTGCATTCTTTCTTTCCACAAGTGTCACGAATGCCAAATCTACCAATGCAAGATGCGTGCCCCACCCACTCACTTACACCCCGTCATTACCATTGGTCCCTTTGCCAAATGGGGCATCTATTTTATGACATGTAGTCCTCATTCAGACGGGGGGCATGGATACATTATCATTGCTATGTATTACTTCACCAAATGGGCTGAAGTGATGCCTACATATTCTGCAAATGGTAAGATGACAATTCAATTCCTTTTTAACCATGTTATTTCCAGGTTCAACATACCCCAAGCCATTTTCACAGATCATGGCTCCCATTTTAGAGATTATATCATGGAAACACTAACATCTGCATTGGGCTACGCCATGATAGCTTGACCCCATATTACCCTCAAGCCAACAACCAAGTTGAAGCCATGAACAAAGTTTTGGTCACCATGCTTCAGCGTACTATTGGGCAACACAAGTCAAATTGGCATCTCATGCTTTTTTCAGCTATGTGGGCCTACTGAACTTCAACCAAAGACACCACTGGTTTCACACCATTCTAGATTCTCTATGGTATGGAAGCAACATTGATGATCGAATGTGAGATTCCTTCACTTAAGTTAGCTGTTGAACTCCTCCCTGAAACATCATTGTTGGCATTATGACACAGGTGTTGTCCTTGATGGAAACTCACTCAGATGACAGATCATAGTTCAGACTCACAGAATGAAGAAAGAGAGGTATACACAGGTTCCCTATTTACCAAGTCGTGTGTACACGTGGGTTCATAGACCAAAAGGCACGTATAGCGTACACACACACTTTCATGGAAGGAAAGGTGCATACATGTTGGAAAACTTAGTTTTGGTCCTTGGCATTTGGTCCATGGTATTGGTCCAAGGTATCTTATCCAAAGTGTTGACCCCAAGTATTTGGTCCAAGGTATTGGTTCTAAGTGGTTTTTGTCCATGGTATTGAGTAAGGTCTAAGACTATAAAAGGAGGAGAAGATTATTAGACAAAGGCACTCAAATATTGAATATATGATAAAGAGCAAGATCCAAAATATAGGTTATTGGGCATAGCTGGATATGAATCAAGGATGAACCTTAGCACTTGATGAAGGATAAGATATAATGATGGGTCAAGATCTTAAGGCTTTAAGAGAAGTATCTTTCTGTGGTTTTGATCTTTTATCTAAATAACGGGTGCATGTTGTAATCTATAAATATGATGATTTGGGTATAACTGATGTATGGAATTGTTGTAAAGTTTAAATAATAATTTACATATCTGTACGCAGGTTCTCTTTAGAAAAGGTGCATATATATGCTGGTTCTGCATATCAAAACAGTGTATGCATCTTGAATTTGATTTGCAGATCTGTACGCAGGTTCTCCTTGAGAAAACATTGTATATACACAGGTTTGACACAGTGAAGTAGTGTATACCTCATCAAATATGCTTTAGCTACTTCTGTTCGTTGTTGCAATGTTCTGGGTTCTGGCTTGGGTTATGGTTACTATTACTATATTCTGGTTACAACTTTTTGAGAAGTGATTGATTTAGTTTTGATTGGTGCAAAGGAGATTGGTTGATGCAGATATATTTGATGTTTGATTGATGTTATTGATGGATCCAATCTGAAAATTTATGAAACATGGTCCCTGGAAGAAAATAGAAGGTTGTAGCCTTCTGTATGCCAGCACCTACATACTAGTAAATGCATCAGCTAGTACAAGAGCTAGGGGATTGTATCTCCCTTCTAGGAGAAGCTGGAGAACAAGAGAAGATTGTAGCCTTCTGCAGGTCGAAGCTTGCATACTAGTATAAGACTACACCAGTACAAAAATTGTAAAAATAAGTTTCTTATTAAAAGAAGATAGAGACTATTGTAGTAGGTGGTTTTGACCAACATTGAGTTTCCACCTTATATCTTCTGTTCATGTGTGTGATTGTCTGTTCTGTTTTTACTACACCTGATTACTGTTTATATGGTTCTGATGCACAAATTAAAGATCAACATATGATTAATTAACTAAGTTATAAGTTTGTAGGGTAGGTGTTAGTTGCCTTAAATACAATTGTTTATACACGCAAGTTTCATTAATTGAAGTAGCATATATGAATTTTATAATGGAAATGAAATATTATTGACTTGATAATACTGATTCACCCCCCAGTATTATTTCTAACAATTGGAATAAGAGCAGGTCCTTCAAAAGAAGCTTGATCGCTTGAAGGAAGATCTATCATCATGAGTAACTACGAAAGATAGGGATCCATTAGAACACCTATATTTGATGGGAGAAACATTGTTTATTGGAAGGTAAGAACCACAACCTATCTTCAATCTCTTGGAACAGATGTCTGGGAAATCGTGGAAGGAGGATATACATTTCCATCAGCTATTCCTACAGACACGGTAGGTAAAAAGCAATATGAAACCGATGCCAAGGATGTCAATACATTATTGGGGAGTCTGTCATAATCAGAATTTGTCAAAGTTATGCAGCTCAAAACTGCTAAATAAATATGGGACAAGATCGTTCTAAGCTATGATGTAGACAATAGGTAAAACGTGCAAAACTGCAATCTCTCAGAATTCAATATGAAACTCTCAAAATTCACAATGATGAAATTATATCTAGTTACTTTTTACGTATAGATGAGATTGTTAATTGCATGAAGAACTTGGGTGAAGAGATAAAAGAAGTTACTTTAGTTGAAAAGGTTTTAAGATCCTTGTCTACTAAGTTTGAATCAAAAGTTTCTGCCATAGAAGAAAAGAAGGATCTTTAGAGTATTACTATGACACAGCTGCACAGAATCTTAACTTCTTTCGAAATGAGAAGAGGAGGTCCATTAGATATGAGAGAAGCCATATTCAAAGCTTTAGGAAGAGAATAACTCAATGAATCATGACATATTTCAGAAGGAGAGGAAGAAGCAAACTTTGTCAAGAACCTTCAACGAGGATCTGGAACATTCAAAGGTAAACTACCTTTCAAAATTTTTGCTTGTGGAAGAGTCGGTCATTATGTGGCCAAATGTTCTCTTAAAGATAAGCTTGATAAAGGTAAGGAACCAACAAAATGGAATAGAAAACAAAGTGTAAGTAAGAAGAGCTACTATATGATGGAAGATAGCGATGGTTTATCAAATAGTGATGAAGATGAAAATAGAAATGACTATAGACTTCCGATGGATTTTGAAGATGATGATTTCTTGGATGCTTTAGATGAACATGACCTTTATAAAGAAATATAAACTCAAAATTTGTTTAGAAGAAAAGAATATGATTATAGATACTCTGACATTCCAACTTGCTGAAAGAGAAAAACACAATGAAAAACTGGAATGTGAAATTGTGTGTCTAAGAAAGGATATTGAGAAAACAAAAGCTCTCAATCTTAGATTTACTAAAGGATCAAAAACCCTAGATGAAATTATCAAAGTGCAGCATTCTCCTCTGATAAAGACAGGTCTTGGATATATTAAAGAAGCATGCCAAGCACAGAAGCTGTCAACCTCCACTAAAATGTATCTTGATGCAGCAAAGAGCAGTGAAAAGTTTAATAATCGAAAGAAAAGGCATAAAGTAGATCACCAGGTAAATCAGGCTCAATTTTCTTCAAGGATGAACAAAAGCTACAAACCTCAGGTAAATCATACTCAATCTGCTTCAAGAATGAATATCAATAGAAACTACAATCACCAGGTTAGTAGATTCGATAATCGCAGGAACTTCTTTAATGGCCAATGTTTTTCATGTCATAACTTCGGACAAAAAGTTGCTGAATGTGTTTCTTACAAGACCATCATGAATAGAGAAGCACGAAATCAAAGAAATGTGACAAGGATCATGAAACTAACCTAAAACAACTTTTCTCTTCTTGAAAATGAAATAGAATACCCTATCTGCAACAACTTTGGTCACGAAAAATCTGAATGCAGGAGTAAATTTCGACAAATATCTCAAAAGGAGAAAACTTCATTAAATCCCAAAATATGGAGAAAGAAAGAACCACAAACAGAAAGATGTGGTATAGCCTTGTATGCAAAAGGATAAGAAAATCAGTGGTACATCGACAATGGATGCTCGAAACACATGACAGGTGTTATAGACATATTTGGAAACTTCAACCCATATCATATATGTAAATAAACCAAGGGCTCTTTAAGCCCTAAAAGTGTTGTTTCATACCCTAAAGGATCATGGTCAACTGATTGCATCATTTCCTAGAAATTCCACCCGAAAAAACACTAAGGATTGGCCAAAACTCGACCATACTGACTGCTCCATGGTCGAGGTGTGATGCATATTGGCTGCTACACTAGCCAGGTGCGATGCATACTGAAGAGACCTTCTGTAGGGTGTGATGAGCGAGAATGGACAAATGGCTGAGACATTTTGTTAAGTGGATGCTCATGGAATCTTCTAGAAACTTCTTCTATGACACTTGCCTCTCTGAATTCGCCAAGAGATGAGTAAGAGATCAATGAAATATCCAAGTGGAACTAAGAAATATTAGTGGAATGACACTAATCAAAACCCAAATCTGACTCACACCCTTGCAAGACATCTATAAATGGATCCCTCATCTGAGAGATCTGGAGGCTGGAGTTTTGTAATTTGTAAGGAAGTGTTGTTGGTTTATCTTTGAGAAGAGACATTGTATTGTTGGGTGATCTTGCTTTTCATGAGGTGAAGAGGGCTTTGATGCTGGGAGGATGATATTAGATCAGACAGTGAGGTTTTAATCCTCTCTTCTATTTCTACTATTAATAAAGTTCTTTGAGTTTTCCTCCATACAATCGTGTATTTGAGAATCTTGTTATTTGTGAATGAAATTGTATGTTCAATGTATTTCTGATTCTACATTTTTTTATGATATTATAGATCGAGATGCTTTGATGGGGTTTTATTATTTTGACTCTACAGGTATTCTCTAAATCGGGACAAGTAGGAGAGGAGTTGCAAGCTCTATCAAGGGAGAAAGAAATCAAGAAAGGAGTCAAGCAGAAGATCCAGGTTGGTCCCCTTTGCTTCTCTCTTATCTATCATACATAAAGGAAATCACAAATTGCTTTGATTGTTTGTTTCTAAGATAGCTACCCTTCTTAGTGGGACTAGCAGATCGAAAAGACACTAGTTTTCCTGGAAACAAAATGGTGACTCCACTATGGAGCGATTAGTTTGTTTGTTTGTTATTGTTGTTTGCTTTATAAACTACAGACGAATCCTGAAGTTAGCTAGATAGCCTTCGAATTTCTCTTGCTATGCAATTGCAAAGTAGATGAATGTTGCTTCAGTCAACCTCCAGGTTGGTTTATGAACTGAACATCTAACTTACAAGCATCCTAAACACCCTTGTGGTAGCTCAATAACCTCTTAAGATCATACCCCTCTACTTTGTTTTTACTGTTCATCATGGCTCAACTTAAATCACTGAACTTAGCTGCAAATTTTTAGCAAAAACCCAACTTAGTTTTGCTTCCTAACCCATCACACTGTCTGTAACTGGAAACCAGTATGTATCACACCTCTCATGTGTAGCAGGTGAGATGCATCCTTATTTTTGTTTAAGGACAAGTGCGATGACTGAGTAATATTGTTTTTCTCTTTGAAATTTGGGTTTTTTTATCCTTGTTTTCAGCTCTATTCAGTTGTTTTGCTGCTTATGATCAGTATCTCATTGCTAAAGCCTCCTTCCTTTACATTGTTTAGCCTCCATTGATTAGGATTTGTAAATGTTTTTTATGTATCTGTCCATAATTTACAGTCCTTCTTTGTCAAAATTAGCTTAATCGAACTGTCGTTTTTGATGCAAAAGTGTCGTAACTGTCATTTTGGGTCAAAAAGAAGAGTGTTGTAAATTCTTCCTCCTCTAGATAGTTGATTGTACTTTTGCCATTGCATTTGATTTGAATTGTTAATATTTGAAGTTTTGAAAGCATTTTTCTATTCAAAATCGAAAAGTCTCGTTTTAGTCTTCCTTTCATTTTGAAAAGAAATTATCGAAATGTCGCTTTGAAGAAAATATTTCAGATCTGTACTTAGTTTTCCTTTTTGGCATTCTCACATTAAGGAAACGAAAAAACAAATACATGCATTTGCATTTACATTTAGACTGTATGCAGAAAATGATTTAGGAAAAGCGCATTTAGTGTGTGCTCTTTGCTCTCTGTTGAAAGAATCGTTATCTTCTTTCCTTAGTAGCTAGGATTTTCATTGTTAAAAGAAAATAAAGGGTTGTTTATCATTTTAGATTACATATTTAGGAATTTTGCATCTACATCACATGGTGAACCTTGAAAGACAAACTTATAAAAATATCAACTCTAAAATAAATCTCAATGAACATAAAAATGCTTTGGAACCTAACACAACACATCTAGAAGTCTAGGCTAGAGACGTATTCCGACGTCGTAAAACCTTGTGACTATAATTTTCATCGAAGGTTGGGTGATTCCTCCTCTTTGATATGACAAGTGCTAGTACGGACTTGTGCTCCCCATACCGTCGAGTATATATTAGGATACCACAATAGGCTGATATCCTTTATCCATAGGAAGTCGTGTCTGCGACCCTATCGATTGCAATGCACTGAACACAACATTCGGGAAGATTGACTGTCATACATAATTCCTTGGTAATTTCTCTTTAATTTACCACCGAGGTGTATATTGCAATTTTGCAATTGATTTGGTAATCTCTCTGTCTAGACTTCCAAAGTAGTCAATTTCGTTCCTTTTCAACTCCTTAAAAGAAAAGGTCCATCTGAGCACTTGTCACTTCAGGCTCATTAAAAATTGAAGGTGACTAGATTCATATTTAGATTTTTCTCGACTCTTAAAAATTGAAAAAACAAAGTTGTGTCAAAGCGTCATTAAAATTTATTTAATTCGGAATAACATCCTTGTTCCTTCCTTGATCTTAGGTTGAGATAATGGAGTCCACCAATCAAGGAATCCCTCTTGGGGGGAATCCTAGTCCTTTCTATTCTTGGGGAGATATTGGTGCTCTGTATATGGCTACATTTTCCCTTCCAGGAATCATAATTAACCTACCGGTATGGCTATTCTCAACCTCTATCATTCAAAATACCATAATTCCTCAGCAATCGAATCAGCAACTAGTTGACACCGAAAATGACCCTTCACCTTCTACTTCTTTTGTTTCTCCGTCCACTTCTTCCTTTTCGCTTGGTGAAAATAGTGATACTAGTAACGAAGTGGCTGAGAAGAAGAAGAAAGGGAAGGAGAAGAAGAAGAAGAAGTAAGTTAAGTAAGGGGGCAACAATGAATCATCTGATGAAAATCCACACATTAAATCTCCTAGATATTCTTGTCTAATTTACAAAGGAAACCATTTTCATCGAGGTTGTACTTGCATTCTATGGATCTTGAGAGAATGGTCTCCTTGTTCGCACCATCCGGTGTCATCAACTTCTGATGATCAGGTTGACAGCACACCATCAACTAGTGAAAATGAAAGTCTTGGATAGGAAAGAAGGGTCAAAACTCCATGTCTATTATGTCAAGGAGACCATCACCTTCCTCGTTGTATTTTTCTAGATGAGGCCAAGAGAATCTTGCATAGTCGTCCTGCTTCACAACAACAACTTCTACTTAGATACAAGAAACTCTTACCAAGTCCATCGCTAGTTGAAAAAACGACTAACGTAACTCAATCGTCAGTTGAAATGCCTATCATCGAGAGTGAACCTTCTGAGTCCATATCGGACCAAAGTCAACAGGTCGAGATGGCAGTCGACCCAGTCTTGCCTTCAGAAGGTTTGCCTTCAGATAATACTATTTCCAAAGAGAATGAAAACGATGTCGTTCAAATTCTTTTTGTTAATATAGAGTCTGATGATCTTGGGGAAAATACACCCTTTCCTTTACAACAGGAGGAAAGTCCCCCAGTTCAAGGGGTTCATCTAGCGATTTATCTGGTACCCCCTCCGAGCAGTCTAGTTGTTTCCTTCAATTGGAATCAACTAGCGAGACCCCGCCTTCTGTCTAATGTACCATTCTAGATCATAGTACAAGTTTACAAAATGATCGTGTCTGGCACTATCATAGAGGAAGGGGCTTCACTGAGTATCCTTTCCTCAACTACTTGGAAATTGCTTGGTTCGCCATCATTTCTACCTGAGACACAAAATTTGTCAGGATTTAATAAAGGAACCAATCAACCCTTAGGGATCCTTCTGAAGTTACTGATAACTTTGAAAAGGAAAACTGTTCACTTGAATGTGATGGTAGTTTAAGGACCATTAGATTACAATCTACTTCTTGGATGTGACTATATATATAACATGAAAGCTATTGTTTCCACACTCTTTCGAGTGATGTGTTTCCCACATGAGGGAAAAATGGTACAACTTATCGACCATCTTTCATTTCTCGGTTCAAGCACAACTACAAGTCAAGCATCATCCCTAAATGGTCTTTCTTCACCAGGAGTGTCTCTTCAACCTTCATTTCATCCACCTAATTACCGCGAGTAGTCTGGTGAATGTAATGAAGCTTAGGGGGCATGCACCCTGGTCTACTTCAGTAGACGAACCCAGCTGAAAAGATAGGTTTTCGTGTAGGTTATGTGTATGAAACACCATTTCCTTGTAGGTTATGTGATCAGTCTGAAACATGCATCTCCTCGTAGGTTATGTGATTGGCCTGAAACACCATTCACTTTTGTCCACTAGGTGGACAAAGCCAAGGAAGTGTTTTTGTCTAACCGCTAACAGGAACAACTCTACCTAACCACAGTGACTTCAATATGGTTACTTGGAGACTCTCCTTTTCTCAATACCTGGGGGCATGTAAACCTTTTTATACAAGTGAAAAATGACCAATTTCATTTTTTATCTTTTTAGCTTTTTAGTTTCAGCTTCTTAGGTTAGGTGATTGGTCTAACCACCATTCACCTTTGTCTACAGAGCACAGACGAAGCAAAGGAAGTGTTTTGTTTAGACAAAAGACAAAACTATCCTACCTAACCTCAGTAGTTCCTTAGCTTTTAGTGTAGTTAGCTCTGTAGTTTGGTCGTTTGTAGCCTACATAAAAAGGCAATAAGCAAAGTTTCGCATGGTACAAGCTCGCTAAAAAGTGAACCTACCAATGAGAGATATCTTTGACTACTAGTATGAGCAATGTTTCTGCAAGGTTCAAGCTCGTTAAAAAATAAACCCGCTACTGAGCATATGCTAACATAAGGTTCAAGCTCATTAAAAAATAAACCCGCCTTCAGTAAATGATCTCTCTGATTGCCATGCTATCAGCCTTTTGAGCCTTGGTTGTGTTATACCATCACCTCCATTCTTTTAACCGATCATACGCTTCCACTTGATTGTTTACCCTTTTGAGGAATAGCTGCGACGAGTGATTTTGTTAGCCACCCTCTTGACATTTCCATGTTTTTGAGAAGTTCCAAACTTACCTGGAACCAGTTGCTACCCGAAAACATCACTCATTCCTAAAAAACGAGTCTCTTTTAAGCTCTTTTAGACTTGTTAAATATGAAAATATTGTCGAGCTACTGGCCTTTCCAGATCATTAAATTAAGGGAAAGCATCATCCCTCCTCTACATTTTAATCTTTTTGGACCTAAAGGATCATCCCACAAAAGGATTGAGAGATTTTCTTTTTCGGCTCACTAAAATGATCGAAAAGTCATCCATTTCATATTATTTTATACTTTTTTGGACTTAAGGGATTATGCCACGAAAAAGGACTGCTGGAGTTTCCTTTTTGTCCCTTTTCAAACTCTCTAAACATGAAAAGGACCGAGTTATCCTTGTCGTTAAACTCATTAAAACAATAGCGACAAACTTGTCCACCCAGACAAAAATGAGTTTCACTGTCGCTAGGCTTGCTAAAATATAGCGACAGGTTTGCCAGAAGGGAAAATTATAAAATAAGAATATGTTATCCTCCTCAAGCTTGACAAAAATAAAGAGGTATTGGTCAGCAATGACTGGGGAAAAAGGGAAGAAAAATTGAAAATTTTTATTGGTAGCAGGTCATTCTTGAACATGACACTTTCACTCCATCACCATGATTGAGTCAGGTTGGGTTATTCTATTCACTGGTCATATCACCATTGGTCCTCCACACCATCCATCTTTTTGGGTTAACGCTACCAATCCATCTCAGTGTCGCCAATATTTTCAAGAGAAGTCATTCAAAGAATTCACCACCCAGCTAATGCCTCATCCACTGTAACACCTTCACTCTCCATTTATCATGACCGCCATTCCTAAACCTTGTATCATCAGATCATTTTCACCTCCATAAAATCATTTGCTTTTTTTTTTGTGTGATAGATGTGGGATACATTAAGGCCCTCCTATGACAGGTCACTTCTTTTCGACATTAGCTCATTATCCAAGAATTTGACTTAGAAGCAACCCTTTTAGTACTTTGAAGCTTGTATGCCTCAATGGCAAGTTTCTCACTTCCGGCAACAGGTTTACATCAATGGCCTTCGACCGAAAGATTTTGCGTGGTGTTCGACATCGAAGCATATATTCACACCACATGAATTGTATTGTAGTACCTTGAGGGTCATTATCATTATCGATGATTCATCTCGCGTCCGTTAAAAACTTACATTATTGGCTGGTAATCAAGCGATGTCTTTCCACATTCGAATTCAGAACATCTTTTCACATGGATCGACTTGTACATCAGGCGAAGATTGAACGAGTTTGAAGACCCCAGATCTAGTTTCATCCATCTGGGTTGTGATATAGTTTGGAAAATAAAGACATCAAATGTACATAGAAGTTGTACAAATGATCATCCGCGCTAAGGGATGATGACTCTACATATAAATAATCACTAGTCTACAACAGCAGATAATTATCTGTCCTATGTACATGAAAATGAATTTATAAAGCTGAGCATGGGAATGCCCGCCTAAGTTAGATCATGAAAATAATATGATGATGATGTATTGTATTGTATCTTATACATGTCACCTTCTAGTTCAAATACCTTGGATCCTCATGATAAAGCATTTCACCCGACATCAAAAGATTTATGACCTCATGCTTTAGGGGGTAGTTGTTATAGACATATTTGGACACTTCAACCCCAATCATATATGTCAATAAACCAAGGGATCTTTAACCCATAAAAGTTTTGTTTCATAACCTAAAGGATCATGGTCAACTGATTACATCATTTCCCAAAAGTTCCACCTGAAAAACCACTCAGAACTGGCCAAAACTGGACCATACTGACTGCTCCATGGTCAAGGTGCGATGCATATTGGCTGTTACACTAACCAGTTGCAATGCATACTAAAGAGGCCTTCTATAGGGTGCTATGAGCGAGAATGGATAGATGGCTGAGATAGTTTGCTTAGTGGATGCTCATGGAATCTTCTAGAAACTTCTCCTATGACACTTGCCTCTCTGAATTCGCCCAGGGATGAGTAAGATATCAATGAAATCTCCAAGTGGAACTAAGAACTATCAGTGGAATCACACTAATCAAAACCTAGAGTTGACTCACACCCTTGCAAGAAATCTATAAATGGATCCCTCATCTGAGAGATCTTGAGGCTGGAGTTTTGTAATCTGTAAGGAAGCGCTGTTGGTTTATCTTTGAGAAGAGACATTATATTGTTGGGTGATACTGATTTTCATGAGGTGAGGAGGGCTCTGATGCTGGGAGGATGATACTGGATCAGATAGCTAGGTTGTAATCTTCTCTTCTATTTCTACTATTAATAAAGTTCTTTGAGTTTTCCTCCATACAATCGTGTATTTGAGAATCTTGTTATTTGTGAATGCAATTGTATGTTCAATGTATTTCTGATTCTACATTTTTTATGCTATTATAGATCAATATGATTTGATGATGTTTTGTTACTTTGACTCTACAAGTATTCTCTAAAGCGGTGCAAGTAGGATAGGAGTTGCAAGCTCTATCAAGGGAGAGAGAAATCAATCAAGGAGTCAAGTGGAAGATCCAGGTTGGTCACCCCTTGCTTCTCTCTTATCTATCACACATAAAGGAAATCACAAATTTCTTTGATTATTTTTTTCTAAGATAGCTACCCTTCTTAGTGGGACTATCATATCGAAAAGACACTAGTTTTCCCAGAAACAACAGGTGATAAAGAAAAACTTCAGCCATATAATGCCTTAGAAAAAGAAAAGAAGGTCTCATTTGGAAATGACACTCCTATTGTCATAAAAGTAAAGTTTCTATTCTCTTAAAATAAATGGTTAAAGTTGGGAATGTTATGTATGTTGATGGTCTAAAGAATAACCTGTTGAGTGTTAGTCAAATGTGTGATCAAGGAAATGAAGTAGTATTTCGATCAAATGGATGTGTTGTTCGTGAGCTTGATACAGGAGAAACCATGATCAAAGGTATAAGAACTCTAAACAACTTATATATACTCAAGGGAGGACAACAACAGTGTTATCTAAGCAAAAATGATGAACACTGGCTATGGCACAGAATATTGGGGCATCTAAGATCTCTCAAATAAGAAAAGTAAGCAAATTCTAGGTTGTTCATGATCTTCCTGATATCAGCGTTCCAGAAAATACAATATGAAGATCATGTCAATTTGGTAAGCAAACTAAGTCGCAATTCCCTGAAAAGGAAGGATCAGCTAGTAAGCCTCTTGAACTTGTTCATACTGATTTATGTGGTCCATCAAGGAAAAAGTCACTTCGTGGAGAGGGATACTTTATATTTGTCCATTGATGATTTTTCCAGAATGTGTTGGATAGGGCTTCTAAAGCATAAAGATGAAGCATTTGAAAAATTCAAAGCCTTCAAATCCCTGGTTGAAAATGAATCAGATCACAAAATCAAATGTCTCAGATTTGATCAAGGAGGGGAATTTACCTCAGATAAATTCTTTGACTTTTGTGAAGAACATGGAATAAAAAGGCAATTCTCCACTACAAGGACTCCTCAGCAAAATGCAGTGGTAGAAAGGATGAAAATAACTATTCAACAAATGGCTTGTGCTATGCTAGATGAGTTTGGAACTCCTACAACCTTCTGGGGTGAAGCTACACTCGCTGCCATCACTATTCTCAACAAAGAAAATGTTCGGGTAAACAACACTCAAACTCCACATGAACTGTGGTATGGTAATACTCCTACCATAAAATACTTCAAAGTTTTGGGAAGAAAATATTACATCAAATGGACTAAGGAAACTTGGCAATTTTGAACCCATAGCAGATGAAGGCATTCTCGTTGGTTACTCTTCCCGAAGTAAAGGATATAAGTGTTATAATAAAAGACTTGGGAAAATTATTGAAAGTATTGATGTTGTGGTTAATGAAGCATGCAAAAATCCAAAGCAGGTAAAAACCGAAGATTATGGAGAAGATGAGGATTATCCTTCCACATAAAATCAGACTAATTATGAAGAGGAAACCAATGAAGCACTAGAAGAACATATAACAGCAAAAGAAAAGACTCCATCCAGGTATGTTTAGAAAAATCATCTAGAGACTCAAATTTTGGGACATAAAGAGGTAGGTGTGCAGACAAGAAGAACTATTATAAAAGCTTCAAGCTATCTAGCACTGCTTTCCTCCATCGAACCTCAAAATGTAAATGAAGCATGCAAAGATGAATGTTGGGTCAAGGCCATGAATGAAGAACTTGATCAAATTAAAAAGAATAATACTTGGGAATTAGTTCCTAGAACTCATGATAAGAATATCATAGGAACCAAATGGATATTCAAAAACAAGCTGAATGAAAATGGTGAAGTTATTAGAAACAAAGCCAGACTTTTTTGTAAAGGATATGCTCAACAAGAAGGTATAGATTTTGAAGAAAATTTTTCACCTGTTGCTAGACTTGAAGCCATAAGAATGTTCCTTGCTCTTTCTAGTTTTCAAAAATTCATAGTATACCAAATGGATGTAAAATTTTCCTTTCTTAATGGGGACTTAGAAGAAGAAGTATATATTGAGCACCAAATGGATTCATCCTTGGAAATGATCCAAAAATTGTATGCATACTCAGAAAGGCTCTCTATGGTCTAAAACAAGCTCCAAGTGCCTAGTATTACCGTCTTGACAAATACCTCCATCAACAAGGTTTTTCAAAAGGATCAGCTGATAGTAATCTATATACAAAGATTGACAATAATAAATAGCTAATACTTGTTGCATATGTTGATGATATCATTTTTGGTAGCAATGAAGAAGTCATAAGTCAAAACTTTGCTTTGGTAATGCAGCAAGAGTTCGAAATGTCCCTGCTTGGTGAGCTCGCATATTTTCTTGGTCTACAAGTTCAACAAAATGAATATGGTATTTTCCTGTCACAAACCAAGTATCTCAAGAAGATCTTGAAAAAATATAGCATGGAAGATTCTAAACCAGTATGTACACCTATGGTAATAAGATGCAGTCTTAGCTCAAATGATGAATCAACAACAGTACATCAACCAACCTATAGATCCATGATTGGCAGTCTGTTTTATCTAACAGGTACCCAACCAGACATCATGCATGCAGTGGAAATAGTTGGAAGATTCCAAGCCAATCCAAAGGAATCACACCTTCAAGCAGTCAAAAGGATTTTCAAATATCTTCAAGGAACACAAAATTTTGGTTTATGGTACCCTAGAGATACAGATCTTACACTTCATGCGTATATAGATGCAAATTGCGTAGGAAGCGTTGATGACAGAAAAAGTGGTGGTGCATTCTATATGGGTTCTAGATTAGTGTCTTGGTTCAGCAAGAAACAAAGTTCAATTGCATTATCTATAGCTGAATCAGAATATCTGGTTGTTGCATCTTGCTGCACATAACTCCTTTGGATGATGCAAACATTGCAAGAGATTCAGATCACAGGTGCTCCACCCATCTGCATTCTATGTGATAATACAAGTCCAATCAATATTTCAAAGAATCTAGTCATGCATTCCAAGACCAAGCACATACCCATCAAATATCTTTTTCTATGTGAACAAGTGCTTGAGCAAAAGGTAAAATTGGAGTATGTTCCCTCCAAAGAATAGGTTACTGATATATTCACCAAACCACTACCCAGAGAGACATTTGAATATCTCAGACAGAAGCTGGGAGTAGTTGATTCATCATCTTGCTATTGAAACTTATTTGTTTCAGAGAAAAGTGGTTATACGCAAGTTTCATGAAGCGTATCTGCATACATATGTTGGTTGTTGTGGATACAGTCGCGTATATGTTGGTTTGAAAAAAAACAGTGGGCCAGACTTAGGATGAAAGGAGTCTGATATGGGTCTGACAGTGATCATCTGGCACAGGTTTAGGGGGAGAATATACTTCTAATAATGCATTGTTGGCATTATCTTAGAAGATATTGGTACAAATTCACAATTGTTTTTTATTCAAGTGAATAGGTTCAGGAGGAGATCATGGTTGCTGGTCTGGATGGTGATTGACAGATGCTGCTGACGATAGTTGCTGATAACTATCATAGTCTTGTTTCAGATATTTGGTTTCTATGTCATGTATATATTGTAATGTCAAGATCATGAAGTGGCCTATATTGTTTCCCCACTATGCATGGGATGGATGTTGTAATGTTCTTGTTTTGACATGTATAAACATTTCGTATATACCCACTTGGTTGGGTGGATGAGTCAGAATTGGTATATCCCCACTTATTTGGGAGATGGATGTATGTATGAGTCATTAGTGATAGGAAGGTCATTTATGATGTATGTATAGAGTCATATTTTTGCAGACCTTGCTTATATTCAGGGGGAGCATGGACTCGGGCATGGAGCTCAATCAACACACTTCAACATATCCGAAAATTCATCATGTACTCATGGGGAGCATAACCCATTGACCTTGATGAAAAAGGAGGAGAGTGACTTGGGGTTGCCATCAAGTCCAAATGGGGAGATTGCTAGCATTATGACACAAATTTGGCACTATGACACAAGTGTTGTCCTTGATGGCAACTCACTTTGATGATATATCATAGTTCAGACTCATAGGATGAAGAAAGAGAGGTATACACAAGTTCCCCATTGACCAAGCCATGTGTACATGCGGGTTTTCAGACCAAAAGGCGCATATAGCGTACACACGCACTTTCATGGAAGGAAAGGCACGTACATGTTGGAAAACTTAGTTTTGGTCCTTGGTATTTGGTACATGGTATTGTGATCCATGGTATTGGTCCAAGGTATCTTATCTGAAGTGTTGACCCCAGGTATTTGGTCCAAGGTATTGGTTCTAAGTGGTTTTCGTCCATGGTATCGAGTAAGCCCTAAGACTATAAAAGGAGGAGAAGATCATTAGGCAAAGGCACTCAGGTATTGAATATCTGATGAAGAGAAAGATCCAAAATACAGGTTATTAAGCATAGCTGGATCTGAATCAACGATGAACCTTAGTGCATGATGAAGGATAAGATCTAATGATGGGTCAAGATCTTAAGGCTTGAAGAGAAGTATCTTTTTGTGGTTTTTATCTTTTATCTGAATAACTGGCGCATGTTGTAATCTGTAAATATGATGATCTCAGTATAACTGATGTTTGGAATTTTTGTAAAGTATAAATAATCATTTATAGATCTATACATAGGTTCTCTTTAGCAAAGGCGTGTATACACGCTGGTTTTGCATATCAAAATGGTGTATACATCTTAAATTTGATTTGTAGATCTGTATGCAGGTTTGCCTTGAGAAAACATCATATGTACATAGGTTTGACATAGTGAAGTAGCATATACCTCATCAAATATGCTTTAGCTAATTCTATTTGTTGTTTCAGTGTTTTTGGTTCTAGCTTGGGTTTTGGTTACTGTTACTGTATTCTGGTTGCAACATTCTGAGAAGTGATTGATTGATTCAGTTTTGATTGGTGCAAAGGAAATTGGTTGATGCAGATATATTTGATGTTTGATTGATGTTGTTGATGGATCCAGTCTGAAAATTTATGAAACGTGGTCCCTGGAAGAAAATATAAGGTTGTAGCCTTCTGTAGACCAGCACCTACATAATAGTAAACACATCATCTAGTACAAAAGGTAGGGGGTTGTAGCTCCCTTCTAGGAGAAGCTGGAGAATGAGAGAAGGTTGTAGCCTTCTGTAGGTAAAAACCTGCGTACTGGTATAAGACTACACCAATACAAAAATTGTAAAAAGAAGTTTCTTATTAAAAGAAGATAGAGATGATTGCAGTAGGTGGTTTTCACCCACATTGCGTTTCCACCTTATATCTTGTGTTCATGTGTGTGATTGTATGTTCTATTTTTACTGCACCTAGTTAGTGTTTATATGGTTCTGATGCACAGATTAAAAATCAACAAATGATGAATTAACTAAGTTATAAGCTTGTAGGGCATATGCTAGTTGCCTTAAATACAATTGCGTATACATGCAAGTTTCATTAACCAAAGTAGTGTATATGAATCTGATTATGGAAATGAAATATTATTGACTTTCTAATACTGATTGACCCCCCCCCCCCCCCTCCTTAGTATTATTTCCAACAATCACCTCAAGAGGAACACCTCTTATATTTAGAACGACCAGATGAGACTCGATGTCTTGCTGCCATGGTCATCGAAGCACAAAATAAATGGTTCAAAACCCATTTCGACCAGTCGGTCTCCGCTCACGCTTTCTTTGAGGGTGATTTGGTCCTACTATACGACCAAGCTAATGATAAGTTGGGGGTAGGAAAGTTCGAACCTATGTGGCACGGGCCCTATATTGTGAAATGTGTTTTGCGTAAAGGAGCCTGCGAACTTATTGATTATGAAGGAAATCCTCTCAATAAGTCCCGCAACAGGCTTTACCTCAAAAAGTACTATGCTTGGGTCATCTTTCATGGTTACTTATGTGATTCATTTCTGTACAGCATGGTTTTGTGTGATAAGTTTTAAAACAACCCCCTGTTTACTATGCTTTTCTTACTTTGCATATGTTTGCATCTCCTCACGTTGGTTTCGTTGATGGTGCTTTTCGTAGTACCAGGAACCTATCATCCGTGGCATGGACTATCTATAACCCTAATGGTGAGTTGATTGACCTTCAAGGTATCCTCCTAGGTCATACAACCAACAACATTGTTGAGTACAGTGTGGTCATCGAACTGTTATGAAAAGCCATCGTTCTGTGTATCAGAGAATTGGTTGTCAACTTGGATTCACACTTGTCATCCTTCAACTCAACGGGAAATATTATGTTAGGAACCTTCAAATATTACAAATGTATCTTCATATCTGTCTGTTGGAGGGACATTTTGATTATATTATATATCATCATATTCCTAGACACATGAATAAATTAATAGATGCATTAGCTAATTACGTGTTGGATAGACATTTGCGAAACATGTAAAAGATAAGACAAACCATTTATACCATAATAAAAAGGAAAATTAAATATATATATGTGTGTGTGTGTGTGATAATATTTGATACATCAAAACCCCAAAAAATAATATGTATGTCCAT
Source organism: Pinus taeda (assembly GCA_000404065.3). Classification (NCBI taxonomy): domain Eukaryota; kingdom Viridiplantae; phylum Streptophyta; class Pinopsida; order Pinales; family Pinaceae; genus Pinus; species Pinus taeda. Next base: position 63,288 of record APFE031221096.1, on the reverse strand, counting down.
AATAACGTCAGCAACTCGCATGCCTTGTACATCCATGGCACGCAAGCCTCAAAAATATGTAAGTACTGGACCTAGGAACTACTAGCATGGTGGTCTTGATAGCACGATACAACTCGTACAACACGACTTAGCAATCAAGGGATCCGATCTAAGGCTCCCACTGTGTGCCTTTGGTACTGTTGAGGCATGTCTCATATCTAAGCATACTCAAGGATACCATGAGTCAACCCCTTGAGTTCCTCTCAATCTCCTCCTCGTTATCGCCCCCTTACTGATAAGGTGCGATGACATCAATAGGACGGTGGTAGCGCTTGGCTATCGGGGACATCCTGGCTGGTTGCTTTTTGTCCAACTGCATACATAAGGGAAATGTTATAAACATGCATATACCAAAAACAATTTAAAAAACATCAAAACCAAAATTTTAATTGTGTTCTTACCTTCGTCATTAGAGTCCTCCCCATCTGGTGAGGTCATATCCAGATCTCCACGGAAATTAGTGCCATTGTACAACCAGTCCTCCATGACGATTTCTTGTTGTCATAGCCATGAAAAGAATGCTAGTCAGTAGGACATTTGTTAACCCCCAGTGATCATGGGCATCAAACGACTCCAGTGGGCTGTCCGTGGATCGCATGGCGTAGGAGGATCAACCTCAATCAACTGATACTAGAACAATGACACTCGTTCCATGAAAAAGGTCACAAGTACTGATCTGAAGCCAAATTGCTTCAGATTTCCCACCTTGGCCTTGGACAACTGGTGCTTGATGTTCATCTTCATGCCCTCTACCTAGTTGAAGATCATAGGAGTTGTGTATTCAATAACGTAAAGGAACTTCGACTTGTTAGTCTTGTTGGATACCTATACCAATAGGTTTCATATTTCATGATTGGATATCAAAGGTCCAAATATGCTCTGCTTTGATAAGGCAAAGATCCCATATTTCCCTAAGAAGACAATGTCTGTCTCAGTTTTGATGAGAACTCAATTTTGATGGGTGGTCCAACAGTCTAATCTGGATCATGCCATGTTTTCAATTTCCATGTTGTAGAATAGAGAATGAAATATATCCAAACTGTTTAATCTTGGCAGATCAGTAGCTAGGTAGAGAAACTAAGGTTCCCAACTGCTTAATCTGGGACCTTGGAAGGAATAAGGGTTGTGTTAGATAGGGAATGAAAGCAAAAGCCAATGAAAAGAAAAGGGCATTCCAGGGGTTTGCAAGTCCAAATGCACCCTCCAAGAAGGAACAAAAAATGCTAGGAAATCTAGTTGGGTAGGTAGATGGGGTTGCAGAAGTGCTGTCTCTTTCAAGACCAAAGTTGCTGAAACATCCACAGGAAGAGCAACACACTGGAGCATGACTAACTCCCTTGTTCTCATTTGTATATCACTCCTTACTAACACCCCTCCATCTACTGGTTTATACAGCAAACTCAAAGGTTTTGTTATGGTACTAATGGCCTCCAAAAGCCACATTTTTTTGTGTAAAACTCTTTTCATTTTCATCTACTCTTGATTCCAAGTTATTTTCAAAGAAAACTTGATTGAGTTGGCCTTCACTCATATGTTCCCTCCATATTAACAACTAACTCTATTACTTAGCTCCCTATACCCCACTATCCCTAGTATTATAAACACCATGGTGTATAAACCCCACAATGTATAAATATCCCCTCCTTAGCATTATAGCCATATGGTCTGTTCAAAAAGGAAATCAAATGACACCTGGTCACTTTGATGAACCTCCCAGCTTACCTTCTCTCATTCTGTGTTAATCTGCTCATTCAGCCCTCATTTGCAAAGAAAAATCATCATGTAACCCCTTTACCCATAAACCTTTTGCAAAAAATGAAAAAACCCGCAAAAAACCACAAATCCTAAAGTTCCCGGCCAAAGTATTTAAATGAATATTTTAATTGCCCGGCGGGCCCCTTCCAAACCTGCACGACCCGTCGGAGGACCCGCCAGCCGTCCGATATCCGCCGGTCAGATCCAAGGGTGGGCGGTCGATCTTGCGCCCCGATCTGTCGACCGTTAACGTCCGTGGAAAGTGGTTTTGGGCCCGTACGAGGACGCGTGGCGGGCGCTGAGATTGTTCGGAGCTCTCTCCCCGTTACTGCCTTTGCTCCAAAGGTGGTGCGGGGAACCCGCTTACCACCACCTGACTTACCGCTCTCCCTCCCACGTCACTCCAACGTCATCCTGACGTCACCTCACTTCCGTCCGCCCTCGCGCCCCGTCAACCTCCACGCAGTCTTGCCACCGCATCAGCCCGCCACCGTGTCCCGCCACCCTAGCCCTCACGTCAGCACCACGTCACCCCTGTACGGCGGGCCCACCATGACGTCATTGTTACACTGAATTTTGTCACCTTGACTATCTGCAGTTATATGGCCCCATCAATAGCCATATTGTCCTCTTTGTCAAGCCCCATACCTCTGCTCTTCATGTCAAAACTTCAAAAGAGAGAAAGTCACTTGAAAACATGTTTATCTCTGGGTACGCAGGGTCTCTCTACCTTGCCTGCGTGTACGCACCCCAAATACACTGTACCTGCGTATTTATACGCTCTGTGTAAGACAAAGGTTGGGTGCGTACCCCTATAAAGGTCAAAAGGCGCGATTTTCATCTTTAAAAAGTTACTTGTGGTCACTTCTAGAGCCTTCTAGAAGAATGTTTGACATGTGTTGAGCGCCTCCAGATGGTTCATGCATCCCTATGTTAGAGGAGCTTATCCCATCAAGAGAGGAGCTACCCCATCCAAAAGAGGGAGTATCCCATTGATGTTGGAACTGAATAACCTCCTCTAGAATACTATAAATACAAGCATTGGGCCAGAGGAGGGGAGGTTGAAATCTGAACATTCTAAAGGGTAAATGCTACTGGAATTAGGACTTCCATTGTTGACTTGTGAGGAGAGATCACTATCCTTCCTTGTTGCCATATTGGGAGTGGGTGAGCTTGTCAAAGTAGAGGAAATCTCTTGCTGGACCCTGGGAGGAGCTTGCACAACACCAAGGCTCAGGTTGTAATGGTTCCTTTGATTATTTAATACAAATAAGTCCATTCTTCTCAATGATTTGTTAATGAATTATTTCATGTATTCCTTGGTCAATATGATAGATATACTTTATTTTATGATGAATATTCAGATGCTATGTAATCGTTTGCTTTGTCAGTGTATGCAGGTCTGAAAGTGAAGGAGGAGCTCATCTGGATCAGCAAGGCTGGACTGCTACAACAAGCGTGGGACCTTAGGTAAGATCGAAAACATTTGAATTCTCATAGAATGATGTGTATCTAGAGAAGGATAGCTCTTGTTTGGTTTGTTTGTCATTAGAGAGTCTTAGACTCCTAGGAAGGTTGGATTTGTCCGCAAATATAACCCATTCCGTGTGACAATCCCTGACACACAATGTCAAATTCAAACAAGAATGTGTCAGGATCTTCTGAAGTAAGCCCATGAAAGCTAGGTAAAGTGGTTAAAGGAATGGGCTTTGTTGGTGCGCCGGTCCCAAGATCCCCAATTGGGAAGTCAATAGTGGAGGTTGTAGGTGCCATGAATATCCTCCAATAATCACTGGGGAGTTCAGTAGGCTCTACAGGAAATGATGAAAGGGCTCTTATCACAGGGGTTTTAGTTGCTTTAACAACACTCGCTCTATCCTTTGATGATAGAAATTCCCCTACAACTTCTTCCTCTTTGTCACAGTGGCTTGACCCTTCAGACCTCCTCTATGCAACTTCTTCTTCCCTACTGTAATGGGTTGGTCCCTTGGATGTTCTACTTACAACTTCTTCTTCTTCTACTACCAACAACAATACCCATTTATCAAGTATAATGTTGCTTGTCTCTTCGGCTGCTGGAAGGGTCTGTGGTATCAAATCAATAAGGGGTGCTATGGAAAACACTGGTTATTCTATAGATTGTCCTTCCGATCCTATCCATGTACCTGACCTCACAGTAGCACGAGAAGATGCCTCTAATTCAACTTTCACAATGATTTGCTAGATATAAGTATTCCTTCCCAAATACTGTCCTCCCTTCGTTAGGGCTCTTCCTTTGCCCCTTTTATTCGAAGCTCTATTCATGCAAGTTGATGTGATGAAAATATCAATACCATCACAATGCTCAGGACCTGGATTAGGGTGTCAAAAGACCATTCCCTCCCTAGGATGAGAGATCAAGCGAAAAGGAAAACAGCTAAAGAAAAAGAAACCTAGGGTTTAGGGCCTGGAGTAGGGCGTCAAAGGAACCTTCCCTCCCCAGGACAAGAAACCAAACAAAAAAAGAATACACACAAGGAAATCCAATGCTTGAAACCTGAAGCATGGTGTCAAAGGACCACTCCCTCCATAGGACAAGAGATTAGGTTTTCCCCAAAATCAAAACAAACAAAAATACAAGAATAATTTAAGCTCAGGGCCTAGGGCACAGCGTCAAAAGACCATTCCCTCCCTGGACGAGAGATTGGTCCTAAAGATTAAAAAAAAAAAAAAAACAACAACAACAAACAAAGAAACAACTACGCTCAAGACCTGGAGCTAAGTGAGTGAACTCCTTCTCTCCCCAGGATGAGAAATTGACCCTACGAAGAAATAACTACACTCAGGACCAAGAGTTGAGTGAGTGAACTCCTTTTCTCCCCAAGATGAGAAATTTACCCTCTGGTTGATACATATCATGTCTTTCACTTTGTTAGCCTTCCCTGGCAATGATTCCAAAATGTTGGTGTCCAGGTATGAACAATTTGTCAGCCTGTTTCCTACATTAATTCATCAATCTGGGTGCGTACTCTTTTCAAGGTAATGCACAAGGTATATGCAGGAGCAAGGTTACACTCTACATCAACCAAGGGTTCATGATTAAGAAATCAAAGCATCGATGTAACAGTAATGGAAATGAACTACAGAACTTAAAAAGGAATTCACAACAATCTATGTAATCTGTAACAACAATAAGGAAATAGATACAACAAGTAAAACGACACACAAAAAGGAAACACACAACACCTAATCAGAAGAGTGGGCCCAAGTCTCTGAGCAGGGTTGCGTTTACTCAGAACTGAAGATAGAACAACAAAGCGTTTATATTTTATTAATCTGAAGAAAAACTATTACAATACATATCCTGTTATGGCTAACCCTTCGCATAGGAACGATCCATGTTTTATACAATACATGGGGTGATAACATCTTCCCCAAAACCTAGAAACTACATGCCCAAAAATATACACCAACTCAGAACAACACCAGTGCCAAGAGAGCGAGAGCAGAAATGATCCAAAATGGATTGGAAACAACTACAATTTGGTTATGTTGTTTTATCGTTGTTGAACGGTTGCTGTGAATCGCGAAACTGCCACTATATGCTAGGAGATCAACACCTGTTCTCCAAAATCTACAAACATAACAAGTTTTTGTAGCTCTCATAGGTAAAACCCTCATGACTTTAATTCATTAATTAAATATTCGTAGAGATAGAGAAAGGAGGGTTACCTCATAGGTTTAGCATAATAGATACATGTTAATGAGTGCAAGAAGGATGAAAAAATGAGTGGAAATGTAGGGAAAAGGTAAGCAGATTTGGTGCCCAACATGACATGCCAATTTATTTTTTAGTGGTAAGTTTGTCAGCCCAAAGTGCATTGACCAACTTATTATGCCAAGACTTTTTTTTGTCTTCTAACAGCATTTTTATGGTGTTTACCAAGCTTTTATTTCAAGATTCAGCCAACCCATTACCCTAAGGGTAATAAGCTATTGAATTTCCCAAAGTAATGTGGTATTTATGGCAAAATTCAACCATATTTTTAGATTTGAAGGCTACAACATTATCAGTGATGAGTTTTCTAGGATAGCCAAATCTGGAGAGAATATTAGTCTCAAGGAATTTAATCATGATAGCATCAGTGGCAGCTCTAGAAGGGGTGGCCACTATCCACTTGGTAAAGTAGTTAGTGGCTATAAGAATCCACTTACGTTGGGCAAAGGAAGATGGATGAATTTCACTAATGAAATCCAATCCCCACTGCTAGAAGGGGCTTTCAATAGAGATAGGCTTTAAGGGCAGGGGCAACAATTTTCTCTTTCCCTCAAAAATCTGGCATTTATGACATGAGGTGACTTGTCTATGAATGTCAGGGAAAAGGGTAGGCCAATAGAAACTAGCTCTAAGGATTTTATTGGCAATGGTTTTCCAATAAAGATGTCCACCACAATCTCCTTCATGGAATTCGTGCATAACTTTTTCCGCATCATCCTTTAACAAGCATTTAAGTAAAATACCCCCAGCATCTTTCCAATACAAGACATTATCTATTATGCAAAATTTAACTACTTTTAACTTCAGAAATATTGCCTTTGTTTTTGTAAAACTAGGAGAAGCATTTAAATTAAATAAAACATAAAGCAAGTCTGCATACCAAGGTGAGTTCAGAAATGAATCATCAATTTGTGGAGTCGCTTGTTCCTCTTGATTATCTAATGAATCAATCAATTTAATGTCCAAAGCATAGAAATTTAACTTAGCCATCAATTTGGCTAGTCCCTAACCTTTGATTAACTTGGTGGGCTTGATTTATAAGTCATACTCCAGAATGATAGCAATCCATTTGCCTTGCTTTCCATCAAGTCCATTCTGTGTCAAAAATTCCTTAACCACTACATTAGGTACATAAGCAATAATATGGGAATGCAAAATATATACTCTAAAGTATTTTATTCTTTTAATCAATGCAAAGGCCTATTTTCCATAATATTGTATTTCAAAGATGCCTCTCTTAAAGCTTTACTAAAGAATGCAATAGGTTGTTTAAAGCCTTCATTGTTTTTCTACAGTAAGGCTGCTGCAATGGTGTGTTTGGGAGGAAAAGAGAAGATTATGAAATCTTTTGTAAAATTTGGGTGGATCAATACTGGTGCCTTATTCAATGCTTGTTTAACTAAGTTAAAGGATTGTTTAGCCTCAATACTCCATTTGATTTCAGAATCATTTTTTAGAATGATTGTTATGTTTCTAAGAAGTTCTGCCAGGTTAGGAATGAATCTCCTTAGGAAATTGATTTTACCAATAAAAGATTGAAGCTCTTTGATATTTCTTGGGTGGCTAATTTTTAATATTGCTTCAATTCTACTAGAATCAATCCTAATTCCATCCTTGGAAATAATGTGACCAAGAATTTTTGCTTCCTCAAAGCCAAACAATGTCTTTTTAGGATTGAGTGAGATGCCAAAACTTCTACATTTTTCAAACACTCTTCTTAGATGTGCTAAATTTTCCTCATCAGTTTTAGAATAGACAATAATGTCATCTAGATAAATCACAATAAAATGGTCAATCTCATCAAAAAAGGAAATATCCATTGCTCTTTGGAAAGTGGCTCCAGCATTCATTAACACAAAGGGCATTTTCACATACATGAAAGTGCCCCATGGTGTAGTGAAAGAAGTTTTGTCTTGATCATCAGGATGCATTGAGACTTGGTTATAACCTGAGAAACCATCTAACAAGGAAATTTCACTAGACCCTAATACCTTTTGAAATATATGATCCATTTTAGGTAAGGGGTAGTTGTATTTAAGGGATACCTTATTAAGATTTCTGAAATCAATACACAATCCGATTTCTCTAGTTTTCTTTCTAGTAGGCACAACGTTAGACAACCATTTAGAGTATCTGAGAGGAAGTATATTTTAGCATCATACATCCTTTTTACTTCTTTCTCAATCAAAGGCACTAGGATAGGATTTATCCTACGAAGTTTTTGCTTAAATGGTTTTTGATCTTCCTTGGTTGGGATTTTATGTTGTATGATGCTAGTGTCATATGCTTTTAGGTCCTCATAGCTCTAGGCAAAGACATCTATGAATTATTTGAAAAGGGTTATGTATCATTGTTTTGTGATAATAGGAAGTGGTTTTGATAGTTTTATCATTTTGGGATTCTGCTCACTACCTATATTACATTCTTCTATGTCTGCCCCTATGGGTTCCATTTTTGGTTTTTTTGCGACATCATTAAAATCAAAAAGTTCTTATAATCGAACTAAACCCCTAGGCAGAACATTCTCCTTAAGCTAAAGCACTTCAAATTCTTCTTTTTCTAGGTCTATTTCATATAATTCTAATTTATATACATCTTTATTGGCTGGAATATTTACATCAAAATCATCAAGTGGTTTATCTATACTAACATATTCAATAATCTGATTTTCTACTTCACACTCTGAATCTATGTTGTACTACTCATACTCATCCTTGGATTTCAAAATTCTTTCAATTTGTTTGTCACTTCCAAATACCTGCCAATGTCTCATATTGTTAGGTACAGTTGGACAATGTTTAATCTCCATTGTATATTGTTTGTTGGGATGAGGCATTTACATGTGCTAGTTGAAAAGGCTAAACCATTAGCCAAGGCATTCTGATTTATGGGAATAACAACAAGATCATATTCTTCAAAAATTCCTAGAAATTCAAGCACAACATTTATGTAGGCTCTCAGCCTGGGATGTTTGGTAGAATACTCTCCCTTGATCTAGCTTACAATTAATTCGGAATCCCCATGAACAACAATTCTTTTAGTACCTAACGTCTTCAATAATTGAAATCCTAAAGGAAGTGCTTCATATTCTGTTATATTATTGGTACAATGAAAATTGAGTTTATAGGAATAACCTTCTGCATGATTTTTCCCTGAATTGGACACCCAAACACCTGCCCCTAAACCTGCTTTGCTACAAGAGCCATCAAATCTCATGTTTCAAAAGGGTTCAGTTTCAGTGTTTTGTTGTACAATTGGTGTTTGATTGTCATGTTTTCCATCAATGTCATTATCTGCCTAAGTAACCAGTGCATCAATGCCTTCATCATTGTAAAGAATGAAAGATTCTAGGTCGAAATGAACAGAGTAAAGAGGGTAATTGTGTGGTTTATCTTGACTGCTGACCATATACTTCATTAAAGTTTCCCTATATAGTCTTCTCTGTTGACCAAACACTAGTATATTAGCATAAGTCATGTCCATTTGTAGGGTTCCTTGTAATTTTGCTCCCCATGAGCGTGAAAACAACATGCCTTACTTTGGGGGAATGTCTGCAACCACTATATCCATCACTAAAACTTTAGTAGGGATTTGGGCTAAAGTAACACACAGGTCATTGATAAAGCCTAGGCATCTAACTTTGCTTGAATCAAAGGAATACAAATCTTTGTATTGTCTAGTAATGTCAAGCCCTAGTTTCTCCATGACTGCTTTGGCCATTAAGTTATGGGATGCACCTTAATCTAGCATAGAATTGTGGAGAATTTTATCATGAATATTCAAACTGACATGAAATGGAGGAACCCCTCCTTCTTGTGGTTTGCCTCTATTTATGGCCCAAATAGGAGCTCAGGTTGATCATCACTCAAATTTACATCATCATTTTTCTTCGGAATGTTGAAAGCCTTCAGAACCTGAGTCCTGTATACATTATTGTTGATTAATTCAGCTACGGGGATATAAATTTTCAGCTTTGCAAGTTCATTTTCTATACTGAATGGTGTTGGATTTTTAAGCAGATTTCAAAAATCAGATTTATCGGTAAGTATTTTTGCGGCCAGTTCTATATGTTGGCTAGTAGAAGGTAGATCAGTTTGAGTATTTCTAGAAGAAGTATCAATTGCCTTTTTCATGGTAGCTTCTGTTGACTTCTTTCCAAGATTTTCTATGGATTTCTTAGGGGGATTTTTTGTTATTTTCTTGGAATTAGAGTCAGAGACCTTTTTGACATGATTTTCAACATTCTTTTTATTTGCAGTATCTTGATTTTTCTTCCTTCTTCTAAGATTATACTACCTATGGACTTCCATTATGGCATTTTCAAATCATTGTTTGTATTCTTCTAACTCTTGAGAATCCATTTCAGTCTGGGCTATAAGAAAAAGTTCTTATTCCTCTTGACTGAGGAAAATTGTTTCCTCATCACTTATCCCTAACAAATTAATTTCATTATCATCCAAATATTCCACAATATTCCCCTCATCATCTGTGTAATTTTCCTGAAAAGGAGGCCAAATCTGCTGGTCTGGTCCCTTTTGCTCTCTTTGTTTAATTTGGGGAACATCCCTTCTAAAGTTTTGGTTTCTAGTTTGTGGGACATTTTGGTTTTCTTTTGCTTGATTTTGTTCATTGATGCTCACTCTTTGCATCATTTGATTTACAACATTGACTAGGTTATCAATCCTATGGTCAAAAACAAAGGTAGAAGGTTCTTCTTTTATGGTTACTCTACGTTCATAGTTCAGTTTAGATTTTTCGGCTAGGATGTTGGCTTCAAATTTAATTGCATTTTATTGAATTTCTTCCATAGTTTCTGGGTCTCTTTCCTTAAGTTGATATTCCATATCTACATTGAAACCATCTAGAAAATCAATCATAGCTAGACCAGGGGAGGGATTAATGTCTTGTGGGATGGCATTGTAAACAATATTGAACATTTCACAATACTCTTCGATAGTTTCATTGGGTTTTCTTTTTAACCTTTTATATTCATTTAGGAGTTGAAATGGGAAAGCAACAAGGTTGGATATACTTCTAGCAGGTAAGCCCCTAAACCACTTCTTAACATCACCTCCTAAGCTCTAGGCAAACCATATCATTTTAACATCAGCTTCATCCACTTCTTGGAGATCAAACACATCATTCATCCTATTCACATGTTGTTGGGCAGTATAAGCACTAGTGTTATCAAAGGTCACAATTTTGGATGAATAATTTGTAGGCATAGCATTTAGCAGGCATGAAAACACCAAGGGTGCAAACCTTCCTACCATGATTGTCCTGGTAGATTAAATTGAGGATGGACCTAGTGGAGGTGTAGTTTGGATAACTATAGGGATGGTAGGTATAGTAGTCTGAGAAATCAGAGGCAGGGAAGTTGAAACTATGGAATGAGTAGGACTGGGAGGTTGTAAATGTACAGATTGGGAAGACTAACTAGACAAAGAGGTTGCTGCAACAGTCAAAGCAGAGAATTCAACAGATTGTTGAATGAAAGTTTCTTCGATAGCTTGATCCAACAATGAAACTAGACCTTGTAACTTGTCAAATTACTTTAAAGATTCAAGATCATGATCTGTTTCAAGGTCTTGGGCTTGGGATGTATATGGTTGTAGTATGGCTTTGTCTATGATAGTTTGATCTATAAAAGCCTCAACCTTTGATCTAAACAAATTTTACTGAAAAGGCAAATCAAATTCTATGTCCTGTAAAGTTTCAAATTACTCTAGGAGAGAATTAGACCTTGACAAAGGAGTATTTTCCAGAGGAGAATTGAATCTAGACAAGGGACTATCACTACCTTGAATCTCAGTAAAGATTTTATTTCTTACCAGTTCCTCAGGGTCATCCTACAATTTTAGCAGGGTCAGGATCAGGATGAGATCTAGTATAAATTCTTTTAGAAGCTACGGTTATGGAAAAATCATCACATAAAACTCAAAATCAGAATCTATAATCTTGCATATATCTACAAAAAACAACCTCAGATCATGTATTTCATATTGATACAACAATTTCTTATTGAAATACTGATTTTAAACCAGCGAATAATAATGTTTTGGATTAAAATGTATTCGTCCCCAGTATGGTCTCCACTATGTTATCGTTCTATATTTTTGAGGTTGAGGGAGTAAATATATTGGACAACATCAAACCACTTTTGAAGCTGTGATATAGCTCTGCCACTTTTGATTTTAGGCTAGTTATGATTATGCTTGGTTGTTTGTTTGAATTTCTTTGATTGGTTGGTTGGTTGATCTAATCAAATTAATTTCTTTCCATTGGGTTGTGGAGTTAAATTAAGCTGGATGTTGTACCAAATGTTCAAAAGAGTAATCACAGGGCATGCTAGTTACATTTACTTGATCTTTTAAATTGAATTATGAAGTGGAGAAAAAGTGTGTTTCAGTAGTGATTGAAAAGAATTTAAGAATTTTTCAATCAGACTTCAGAAGAAAACATACAAATTGTAAACATAGACAAAATAAGGTGTTCATTAACATATCTTATTTTTCACATCTCATGTTTTACAATTGTTGATTGATAGAAGGTGCATGTTTAAATCCTAATTATCTTCACATTAATTATCAATCCGTGCAGGTCTTTCTATTTCAAGAGTGCACAAAGTATGTGGCGGATATTTAACTCAGAGAGTAATGTTTCTAAATTGCAGTATAGATCTTCCAAATACAAGAGTAAACAAATACAATAAGTAAATTCTAAATGAAATTAAAAGAAAAATCAATCCTTTAACAAAACCCAATCTTGTATCAATCCAGGTAACAACAATATGCAATTCAATTAAAAACAACATCAGTTAAGAGTACAACGGTGATAACTCTTCTCTTAGAAAATGGTTGAATTTAAATAAAACACACTAATATGTAAAACAACGATGGCATCAATATGAGAGCCTAACAACATTAGTTAATTCTCATAACAATTGATTACATTGAGCGAGATATTCATCTAGGAAACTCAATCCAAAGAGAAAGGAAACTAATTAAACAACACTGCTGTAAAGGATAATAAATAGAGCTATTGTGTCAGCATGAAGAAATAAGGAATGACAATGAAATAATAATAACAGAAAGAAATAAACTATCAATTTTCATACTTGCAAGAATTAGAAATATATGACATAGGTGAAGTAGTTAATTCCACTAGAAGCCGGGCCCTTAGCCACCAGCGTACACTGCTAGTTACTTCAGATAAATGTAAAGGAACAACAACTCCTCTTATATATTAATCATGAAATAATATTACAATGGATTTACATTCTTCGCTACAACGAAAGTCTGTAATTCAAAATTACAATAATAATAACAACCGTCATCCCCCTTCTGCTTACAATCATTGATTTTTATAATGAGAAAGGGGTAAAAAGATAAATAGTAAAATCAATCCCTCAGGATCTCTCGATCCTAAGGGATTTGCGCAATTTTCTAAGTTTAGACATCTTTCCCTCCTTGCGTTGATCTTGTTGATTTGCTTTTGGACATATCTACAAGCACTGCGTTCTTCCTTAGCTTGCTGCTTTTTCGCTGTCCCTTAGTTAGGGAACAACAATTGTCCCTTTTGGTACTTTCCTGCATAGGGAAGGATAATAATTAGCAAAAGCATTACTGTAAGTAATTTTTGTATTTATTACCGTAATTCCTTAATAGATTAGTGCATTGAGATATAGAAAGGATGATAATAAAGGAAAAGGATAATAAGTTAATAGTAAATGCATAACTTTTCCATGACCCAACATACTGCCCTTCTTACCCTTTTTCATGTCCTCATGAAAACCATGTAGTTTGTAAGAAAAGTAGTCAAGGAATAAGCTAAAGAAGGGAGGTCATAAAGCAGTCTGAAACCATGATTTTTGGCCAAGATTTCAAAAATGTGCCCTGTCTGTCCTTTAGGTAGCTCATATATAGCCTTGTACCCCTTATCTGGATACCATAATAGGGTTGTGGAACTGACAGCCTAGCCAATAAGGGCCTTCCCTTAGGATGAGATTACTATAGATGACAAGGCATTCTGTAACCAGTGTGAAGTTTTTGTAATTAAATGCCTCTCTAT
>APFE031221096.1:0-32108 GCA_000404065.3 Pinus taeda | reverse complement strand
AAAATAAACAATGCGAGAACATAACACATAAAACACATATACACAGAGATTTCCCACTGGATCCCAAAACCGAGACTACCAACTTGATTTTTCATTATTTTCCTTTCAATGTTACAATACATATTTATACATGCCGAAGCATCCAATAACATGGACCAAAAACCATCACGTCCAATACCATGGATCAAAAAACCATCGCATCCAAAACCATGGACCGAAAAACCATTGCGTCCAGAAAACATGTGCGAAAATCATGCACAAAACCATAGGTGGGTCCGCCCAACCTAACATAGGGTCCAAAACCAAAATTTTCCGGGGCGCTGCCCTGGACCCTATAAAGTGGGGTTACGGGTACCCCTCAAACCCCCTGTTAACTATGTGGAAAGAATATAACGCAACCCAACATCAACATGGATGGTTGTGAAAATAACCCTCGCCCAGTGCGATTCTATGCCTGAAAATCACGCCGACCTAGGGAAATTTTTTTTCTCAAACAACCTCCCTCAAAATCCTAAAAAATGGCTAAAAACATAAATAAATGGCATGAAAATGGAGCTCAGGGCTTTGGCTATTACCTGGAACTAACGGCTCGTCGATTGACCTCCCAGATCTCCCACGATCTACTTCGGAAAAGCTAGGGAAAAATGGGTAAAGAGTCTTCACTGCAAAGGTAAAATAGTAAATGGTAAATATATATTTACTTTTTCCCTTTTTATTCATTTTTCATGAAAATATGAGGTTTTGTAAATATTTTTGACCTATTTTTCCTCAAGGACCCAATAATACAGTTTCCCTAACTTGTGCAGTGACATGTGATAGATGTTCGATGATGGCAATGAGTCATATTTCAGCTCTTTTCTCGTCTCATTAAACCCATATGAAAAGATCGTCAAGTATTTTTCCCCTTTTGACTCGTTAAAGAGAATAAAAGTGGGGGGCTCGCTTTCATCTCTTCTCCAACCCTTTAAAAAGAAAAGGATGGTTGAGCCCTTGTCATTTCAAACTCATTAAAAGATGTGAAACGCCATGCACCGAGTATAAGTTTATCCGTTTTTCGGGATGGGAGGCACTATTTACGAAAAAGGTACTCCTTGACTGAAATGGTCAAACGGTTCTCTTAAGTATTGGTTTATACCTTTTCGAGCTCGAGAGACACAAATGTACAAAAAGGGACCATGTGGATTTTTCTTTTACTTGTCTTTTTCAAACTCTTTAAACATGAAAAAGATACCAAGTTACACCTTTGTTGGACTTGTTAAACTATTAAACGACATCGGATTTGTCATCATGATGAACAAGAGCTTCTCCTTCCTAGGGCTTGTTAAACTTACTAGGCCGGATTCATCTGAAGGATGAACTTATAGCGCAAGCATATGCTATCCCCTTCAAGCTTGGGATTAAAAAATAATTGGTTTACTCACTAGAAATGGTGGGGGGAAATTTGGAAATACATCAAGCCGTGTCGGTAGCTTACTCTTGAACATGACACTCTTTGTTTCATGTCAGGTTGGGATATCCTCCTCTGTATC
The DNA here is from genome assembly GCA_000404065.3 of Pinus taeda. Taxonomy (NCBI): domain Eukaryota; kingdom Viridiplantae; phylum Streptophyta; class Pinopsida; order Pinales; family Pinaceae; genus Pinus; species Pinus taeda. Next base: position 30,579 of record APFE031221096.1, on the reverse strand, counting down.
ATTGACCTTCCTATGTTTGGGCCATTCACTTTTTCCTTCCATTTGATCTTTTCTACGTCATCATGACCACCAATGCCATGGATCCAAAAGCTGCCAAACTTCTAGTTGTGTCGCCGATATGTTCAAGAATTGTCCTTTTGTAGTTACACTTACCTTTGTTTCTCTGTATCATCCAAAATAATTTTGCATCCTCTCGTCTCATGTCGATGATGTGGAATTCATTATGTCCCTCCTTCGACATGGTCTCTTTCCTTCGACTTCAAATCATTATCCAGGAAGTTGACTGAGAGACTCCCTTCTAGTACCTAAGAGCTTGCATGCCCTAATGGCAAGTTCTTCACACTCGACGATAAGTTCACATCATTGGATTTTGATCGAGTGATTTCACGGGTGTTCGACTTCAGTTTCTGTATTCACGTTCCATGGATTGTGCTGATAGTACCTTGAGGGCCATTTTCATTATTGGTGGTTTCTCTTGCACTTGTTAAGAATTTACATCATGGACTGGTAATCAAGTGACTTTCTAGCATGCTCAACATAAACACAGCTATTCGCATGTTAGAATCTATACTTTGATCGGGTCATGTTGGAGTGCAAGACCCTGGACTCAGATCACAAAAAGTCTAGTTTGTGAAGTGGTGTGACATGGTTATGATGATATGCATGTCTCTTCCATATGGATGGTTGTGACCAAACCATGAGTTATCATATGTGATCCTTCTCATTATCGGATGGTTGCAACCATAACTCAGTTTCATTAAGACCCTTTTTTATGGATGGTTGTGCCCATACCTGGACCCATTTACATGATCATTCTATAGGTGGTTGCATCCATGCCATGATTCATGTATCATTTGACAGAGATCTTAGTTTATGTATATATATATATAATATATATAGAATATATATATATATATATATATATATATATATAGTATATATATATATATATGTACTTGCTTGCAAGTTTTCTAACGGCAGACTGGTTCCCTACATTGATTTATAAAGCATTTCATCCCTCACTCCGGCTCAACCTTCACACTTTACGGGGCATCTGTTACATAGCATTTTGTCACTATCCATGTACTCCATGTTCCTTGATTTAGAGGACCTCCAAAATGAACCCCTCACACTTTTCCTTCATGGAGAAACTCCCATTATGTCCCTCTTCATGAGCATATCATTTCTCTTTTGCACCATTTCCCTTGAAACTTATGTTTTGCCCAATTTACAAGGCTGGAGCTAATGACCTTTGTATCCCCCATGCCGATATGCATATATTAGCACTATTCCCTGCGTCGATCGGTTTTACTGATTTCTGTTCCAGTCGCATTGGTCCTGTTATGTAAAGTTTTTAAAATTAGAGACTAAGCTTCCATCTCTAGAAGCTCTGTAACGGAAGTCTAGTAAATGGTTTGGCCAAATGGGGTCGAGGATGATAGTTTGGGATCCTTTCCCCTATAATGATGGAACTAACTCAAGGGATAAGTCCTTCTCCCATGAGAAGAGAATCCATCTCCCATCCATCTTTCCTATATAAACCTCCATTCTTCCTAAGCACAAACTAGTGTGAAAATTAGAGTTAGGGTTTTGGCTAAGTGTGAATATACTATTTTTAGACAAGCAAGTTATTACTAGTTGTAGCCATCTAGTTGTGTGAGGGAGAAGTGTGTTTGGTTTGAAGTGAAGCCTAAAGGGAAGAGTCTTCAAACTATTGTTTTTCGAAGCCATCATGAAGTGCTAGCAGAAGTGTGTGGGAACCTGGTCTTGTCAGAGGAAGACTGTGACGTCAAAATGAATGGTTGTAATCTCTCTTTGAATATTAATATATGCAACTATCGATTGATTTCCTACATGTTTTGTAATATTGCGTATTCATGTATTAATGCTTCTTGACTTATTAAGTAGGTTGAATTGCAATTTTTCTATTATTATGTTTGTGTTCTATTGTTGTTTGCTTGTTTTAGGAGCTTGAAGAAGGAAGCAAGAGATTACTGGAGTGAGCAAGCGAGGACACCATCAAGCAGGATAAGTGACCAAGAGGTAGGCCCTCTTTATTGATTCTAAGCTAAGGAAATATTCCATAGAATGTATTTGTTGTGGCTAGACCCATTATCAGGCTAGAGGAATTTGTTCGTGTCCGCAATTATAATTTTACTTCACCACACATAGGGTGTCACAAAATTGTGATAAGTTATGACATTTTTTTAATAGGATCATAGATAGGTTTTGTTACAAGGATATAGGTGGCATAACCAAGCACAAGTAGCATCATAAATTTCCTATAGAGAATAATAGGTTGGTAACAGGTTATACCATGTTGGTCATAGGTAAGTGACAAGTTCCTTACAAATTCTAACAAACTTTTCTTAGGTAGGTGACAGTTAATTACAAGTTATAACAAGTTTTCATAGGTAGGTGACAAGGTTCTAACATGTACAAGAGGTTACAATAGGTGGATTGGTCACAAGTTGGTGACAAGTTTCTCACAAGTTATAATTGATTTATAAAAACTTATACATGGTCTAGGACAGGTATTACTAGAGGTTTATAATGCATTATAACAGGTTGTCACGGGAGGATGAAAATATCACAACAAGTTGAAATAGGTTGTAACAAGTGTATAATAGGTTTGTGACAAGTTATGGAAAGTTTTATGAAAGGTCATAACATGCTATGATAGGGTTATAATAGGTTTTACAACAGGATTATAATATGTTTACAATAGGTTTAATATCACTTAACACAGGGACTTTGGGTGAATTACCATGAGTAGTTGAGATTAATGTCATTTGGTATAACATGTCAAAATGCAGGTGTTGTTGTAATGGCGGTAGCCATATAGGATACAGGTGTCTAGTAAGACAAATATGAGTAATGAGAAAAACCATAGAACATGATATCTATGTTGATTGAGTTTTATGATATACAGAGGAATGAGAAGGAGAACCTTTCTAAACCTTCTCTTGAATATGTCTTACAAAATATTATATATGATGTGTATGAATGCAATTTATTGATCATGTTTGTGATGATTGCATGTTGATTAATATTGAAATGTTGTGGTATCCGTGAAGTGTCTTATATGAGGAAACCATGGTTGTTGTGTTTCTAATGATGTAGTCTCTTAGGAAAATAACCCTATAGAGAACATGCCTTATAGGTTTGGATTGTTCTTTCAAGTGAAGCCCTTGGAAGAATGGATTTCCCAAGGGATTGTTAGCTAGGGAAGGGGACATCTGAGCTTGGAAGGGAAAGTGTGGAAAGAAAGAGATTATTTAATTGAATATTCTATGTTCTTGAATGCAAAGTGGATCGCTCGAGGGTCTAAAAGGTACCTGAGACACCACAAAAGTAGCAAGAACTCTTAGATCCATGAACTCTATAGCATTCTTGTTTAGTAAATAAGCCACTCTAGAGGTGGTGGCATAGAACTCGAGGGACAACTGGAGGTAGTGAAGGCGTGTATTACTTGGAGAAAAGTTGATAGGGGGCATGAGTCCATAAGTTGGAGGTTGTTTGGGTTTATTATTGTGGCCAGTGGAGGGTGTTGGGTATGTACCTAATGATGGGAATGTAGATGCCCCATGAATTCGACATCCAAAATACTCATACAGATAAGTATTGATTTAGTCTGCATGCCTTATTTTTTAGTTATGAATATATGAATTGTGAATTGAAATTATTAGGAATAGAATACTTATGGATTGAATAATTGTTTTATAGACATGGTTATAATATGCTTGTTTATTTTTTGTCTGTTGTAGGAGTATGTTGCATAACTATGACCATAAGGATACATATTACAACGATGGAATAAATTATGGGATGTGAAGAGAAGACAAGTGAATCTCAAGGACCTGATAGCAAGTGTTTATTTTGAAGGAAAAGGAACACTGAGGATTGTTTTGTTCTTGGGGGAGGGGGTGGGATTTAATACCCCTAGTTCCACCCTTGAATGATTAATGTAATAATCAAGCAATGTTATGTGTAGAAGTTCATAGTACTTATGCAATGGGTTGGAGGACCATAAAATTTACGCTGGTGAGATGAAGTTATATTGCAAGTATGTGTGCTTATGTAGACATGTTATATAGATTTTGAGTTCACCGTGCATAAGTATATATGTTGTTTTTCCTGCGTGGATGAAGTGTCGAGATTGTAAATATATTTGAAAAAAATTACATATATTTTAATAATAAAATAAGTTGGTTGTGGAGCCCACTCCATGGTAAATAGTATGGGGGACATGCAACTCAATAATGGTAAAAGACAACAGGGTGATGTGATAAATGTTTGGGAAGAGCCTAAGGTCCACATGGTCTCATAGGGTGCCACATGGTAGAGTAACAATATGCATATTTGAGGTGAATATTTTGCCTATAAGGGCATTCTTGATTCCATTCATTCAAGGAAATTTTCCACGGTTACTTATTAGTCGAGTCTTGTGCTTGTACTTTGGAACTCAATGGAGTTCTAGTGAACTTAGTTTATAGCAATCAGCTAGTGAGCCCTATGTTGGGGTTCTTGAACTAGCTAGAGTTATTTTGGTTCTAGTGACTAGTAAGTGAGCCATATGCTTGGATCCTAAAACTAACTGGGAGCCTTGTTTATTTATGATCTAGAATGTAATTATAAAGCCTAGAGAGAAATATGAGCTCCTAGAAGCCTAGATTTTGGACCATTCATAGCTAATCGTAAGGCACCCTAGAAGGTGGGTATTGTTGAGGGACTACAGGTGTAGAGAAAGGGTGTGCCAATTGGGTACATGTTTCAGAGGAAGCATGATTCTGTGGTTGGGGAAGTGGCTATTGGGTTGGTACCTTGAATGATGATGTAATGATGTTTTTGGTTTATATTCACTAGTACAAAATTGCTAATTAGTTACTAAAATAAGGACTAAAATTTACATATAAACAACCATTTTTCAGTTAGTGACCAATAGTGTCTAATTTATAGTTTCTTATAACGTGACCGACTTTTATTCATATTTAGCTTCATCATTAATTGGTTGTTTCTATTTGATCCTCTAGTAGTATATTTAGTCATGAATTTGGATATTAATTTAGTTATTGATTTAATCATTACTTATCACAATTAATAACCATATACACAACAAAATATAATACTACATGGTCACCCAAGAAAACCAATTAATGACCAAAATGGTGGTTGTGTTATAAGATATTGTAAATTAAGTACTAATAGTCATATATATGAAAATTTTAGTCATCGTTTGAAATCAATTAATGACAAAAGAAATATGACAAAATTTCGTTCATGGTTATAAGTTACTATAAATTAGCTACTAATAGTTGTATATATGAAAAATTTAGCCATCATTTGTAATCACAAATTTATCATTTAATATAGCCATTTATCTTTTTTTCATAGTTTCGTATTCATTATATAAATGACTGATTTGACTCAGTAGAATTTGTTGATTAATAGGATTTGATGATTGGATGCATGAATCAGACAACAAGGGTCCTTTCTATGAGAAGTGCTTGACATTTGGAACCCATGCTTGGAGAGTCCAACAATTGAGGATGGATCTTTTGACATGTGTACACCTTGGAGAGTGAGAGTCTGACTCTTTCTCTTGTATATTGCAATGGCCCTTCGAGGTCATTCATTAGACACCCTTAGTTTAAGGCTATGGGCCACATTAGTGTTAGTGGGCACCCACTAACAATAATGTGGTCCATAGCCTTAAAATAAGGGTATCTAATGAATGACATCCAAGGGTCATTGCATCCCTACATCAAGCTTTGCCAATATTTCTCCTAAAGGTAGTAAAGTTGCAACAATTAGCATATCTCCATTAGGATCATATGTTAGGCAGAGAAACCAACTCAACAATATCCACCTTAAAAATTCATCGCCAACAAAAATAAGAAATCGCCAACACATCCACAACATTGAGCTTTAACATTTTCATGGGGAATCAAATGTGGAATTTTGGCCTAAATGATATTTGACCAAGTAAATATTATATCGCATTGGAGCATATGAGTTGATTCATAGTATCTGTGCACTATATGTTCAGCTTTGACAACAAGAATCCTCATCATGTGAATTGTCTAAGACTTCAAGCCCATTAATGTAGAGAGAATCACTGGAGGATTTATCTCTTTACATGTGTACAAGATGGATAGTGAATACTTGAATTCGATACCTTATCTTGTAGATTAGGCAAATGCTTCAAGAAATTAAAGAAAATTAAGAAAATTTGGCAAACATTTCGATTCTTTTACTCCTCTAATCAAATCTACTTTAGACATACGGGCCTCCCATTTGTATCTCTGCTTCACCAAATGATAACTTCTTGTACTATTTGAGATTCCTTATTTCACATTGGACACAAAATAGCTTACATGACTTGCCTTAAACACCTACAATGCATCTTAGCGCCCAATTAGGCCGTGGATTATTCACGTGGATTATTGGATCACTCTGTTGGAACAGATTTTATAATGTAAACATAGAAAATCTCCTAGAGGACTTGGATGATATAAGTGAGGAATTAATGATGGGCTTGGTGGTATTCATGCTAGTTTGGTGTGCACCCTTTGATGTGGCTACAAGTGGATTACTATGATGCCTCTCTAGACCATGTCTTCTAGTTATGATTTGTTGTTGATGGTGGATACCCTAGCTAGGGTTTGAAAGCATTCCAGGTGTCCACGTTGTTCTTTTTTACACAACAATGGGTCATCCCCGCGTTGGGGATTCAACCCCATTGGGTAATAACTCAACCAAATCCGTTTACACATCTAGTACCATTAATATACTGAGGTGCCAAACAGTAGGAACCTCCAACCTATAGCCTCACACCCGCAATCAACTTGCACCCAAGAATGCACACCCTTCTCTACACTTGCGATCCCTCAACCTATGCCACTACATCCAAGGCATATTACTCAACTGGAAAGAGACATTCTCAAAATATTGCAGCTCAAAGAGTTGTTGCTACTCTTTGACCTTGCCAAGTATGTTCCAAGTCCTTATATCAAATCCTTGAATCCTCCAACCTCCTAGTTCACACCCCCCATCAACCTGCACATAGGCAATGTAAACCCCTTTCTGCACCTAAGGTTCGTCAGGCTATGCTTGTGGGGAATAAAGGGTGGACTTGCGAATTTGTTTTTCACTCTTTAAAGGAGTACAAGTATCTTAGTGTGATGCATTGCTAGGCCATCTTCACTAGTTATGGTTTCTTGTTGATGGTGGATGCCCTAGCTAGTGTTTGGAAACATTTGAAGTGTACTATCCTATGACACGCATGAATGATATGTACCAACTTGTCATACGCTAATTGGCTTGTTCCTCTAACTTTATTGTTTGTAGAAATGAAGTAAATTTCTATCCAAAATTTTTGTAGTTGCGGATCTAACTTTTATCATATATTCACATAGAGATTAAAGTATTTTATGGTGTTGCTCATATATGCTAATTTATCATCTTGTGCCCATCATTGTAAATTGAATATAGGAGCCAACAAATAATTGTGTTTATTTAATGAGACTATATAAGAGTTGTTTTAATTGTATTGATGTGGAGGTTGAAGGAGCTAGGGTTTGTGACAACCAAAATCTAGAGAAGACATGATCTACTAGGGTTTGATATATTTGGGTGACAAGAAACTAGGATATGTGGCGAAGAGACAAGTGAGAAATTAATGGTCGGCTTGATGGTATTCATGCAGGTTTGTTAGGCACCCTTTGAAGTGGCTACAAGTGGCTTAGTGAGATGCCTTCCTATAAAATGTTTGCTAGTTATTGTTTGTTCTTGATGGTGGATACCCTATCTAGGATTTAGAAGCATTCCAAGTGTCCTAGTATTTTTCAAGCTTAAGGGACATGTTGTGCCAACTTTTGATAAGCTAGCTGGTATGTACTTGTAACTTCATTTGTTGTATAATGAAAGTACCCTGATGTCCACACATTATACACATGTAGATATGACTTTTACAATATATTCCCATGGAAATTAACAACTTTCTAATGTTGTGTACAAATGCTAATTTAATATAATAGTGAGTAGAATTTGTTGAGTAAGATGATTGGATGATTGGATGCTTGATTCAAAAAAAAAGGATCCTTTCTATGAGAAGTGCTTGACATTTGGAACCCATGCTTGGAGAGTCCAACACTTGAGGATTGATCTATTGCATGTCTACAACTTGGAGAGTGAAAGTCTGACTCTTTCTCTTATATATTGCAATGGCCTTTGGGTGTCATTCATTACACACCCTTAGTTTAAGGCTATGGGCCACAATAGTGTTAGTGGGTGCCCACTAACAATAAAGTGGTCCATAGCCTTAAAATAAGGGTGTCTAATGAATGACATCTTAGGGTCATTGCATCCCTACGTCAAGCTTTGCCAATATTTCTCCAAAAGGTAATAAGGTGGAACAATTAACATATCTCCATTAGTATCATATGTTACGCAGAGTAGCCAACCCAACAACATCCACGTTAAGAATTACTCGGCAAAAAAAATATAAATTGCCAACACATCCACAACATTCCCCTTTAACATTCTCATGGGGAATCAAATATGGAATTTTGGCCTAAAGGATATTTAACCAAGTAAATATTATATCACATTGGAGCATATATGTTGAGTAAGAACATCCGTGCACTATATGTTCAGCTTGGACAACAAGAATCCTCATCATGTGAATTGTCTAAGACTTCAAGCCCATTAATGTAAAGAGCATCACTGGAGGATTTATCTCTTTACATGTGTACAAGTTAGAAAGTGAACACTTGAATTCAATACTTTATCTTGTAGATTAGGCACATGATTCAAGAAATTAAACAAAATTCAGAAAATTTGGCAAACATTTCGATTGTTTTACTCCTCCCTTTGTAGCTCTGCTTCACTAAAAGATAACTTCTTGTACTAATTGAGGTTCCTTTTTTCACATTGGACACAAAATAGCTTGCATGTCTTGCCCTAAAGACCTAGAATGCATCTTAGCCCCCAATTAGGCCCTGGTTTATTCACATGGATCCTTGGATCACTATGCTAGAAGAGCTTTTATAATTTAAACTTAGAAAATCTCCTAGAGGACTTGGATGATATAAGTGAGAAATTAATGATGGACTTGGTGGTATTCATGCTAGTTTGGTGTGCAACCTTTGATGTGGCTACAAGTGGCTTACTATGATGCCTCGCTACACCACGTTTTCTAGTTATGGTTTGTTGTTGATCGTGGATACCCTAGCTAGTGTTTGGAAGCATTCCAGGTATCCACAATATTCTTTTTCTTCCAACAATGCGTCATCCCCGAGTTGGGGCTTCGATGCCATTGGGTAATAACTCAGCCAAATCCGCGTACACATTTGGTACCATTAACATACTAAGGTTCCAAACCGTAGGAACCTCCAACCTATAGGCTCACACCGCCAATCAACTTGCACCCAAGAATGCACACCCTTCTCTATACTTGCTATCCCTGGACCTATGCCACTACCTCCAGGGCATCTTACTCAACCGTAAAGAGATATTCTCAGACTCCTGCAGCTTGAAGATTTCTTGTTGCTCTTTTACCTTACCAAGTATGCTCCAAGTCCTTATATCAAACCTTTGAATCCTCCAACCTCCTGGTTCACATCCCCCATCAACCTGCACATAGGTAATGCACACCCTTTTCTGCACCTAAGGTTCGTCAGGCTATGCATGTGGGGAATCAAGGGTGGACTTGTAGGTATTCATGTGAGTTTGTTGTTCACTCTTTGAAGTGGCTACAAGTATCTTAGTGAGATGCCTTGCTAGGCCATCTTCACTAGTTATGGTTTCTTATTGATGGTGGATGCCCTAGCTAGTATTTGGAAACATTTGAAGTGTCCAATCCTATGACAAGCATGAACGACATGTACCAACTTGTCATAGGCTAATTGGTCTGTACCTCTAAATTTATTGTTTGTAGAAATGAAGTACATTGCTATACACAATTTCTATATTTGAGGATCTAATTTTTAACATATATTCACATAGAGATTAGAGTAGTTTATGGTGTTGCTCATATATGCTAATTTAGCATCTTGTGCTCATCATTGTAAATTGAATATACGAGTAAACAATTAATTGTGTTTCGTTAATGAAACTATATTAGAGTCGTTATAATTATATTGATGTGAGGGTTGAAGGAGCTAGGGTTTGTGACAACCAAAATCTAGAGAAGACATGATTTACTAGGGCTTGATATATTTGTGTGATAAGGATATGTGGCAAAGAGATAAGTGAGAAATTAAAGGTCGGCTTGGTGGCATTCATGCTAGTTTGTTGGGCACCCTTTTAAGTGGCTACAAGTGGCTTAGAGAGATGCCTTCCTATATCATGTTTGCTAGTTATTGTTTGTTGTTGATGGTGGATACCCTATCTAGGATTTAGTAACATTCCAAGTCTCCTATTATTTTTCAAGCTTAATGGACATGTTGTCCCAACTTTTGATAAGCTAGTTGGTATGTACTTGTAACTTCATTTGTTGTATAACGAAATTACCAGATGTCCACACATTTTATACATGTAGATTAGACTTTTAGAGTATATTCCCATGGAAATTAAGAAGTTTCTAATGTTGGGTACAAATGCTAATTTAATATAATAGTGAGTATAATTTGTTCAGTAAGATGATTGGATGATTGGATGCTTGAACCAGACAAGAATGATCCTTTCTATGAGAAGTGCTTGACATTTGGAACCCATGCTTGGAGAGTCCAACACTTGAGGTTTGATCTCTTTACATGTGTACACCTTGGAGAATAAGAGCCTAACTCTTTCTCTTCTATATTGTAATGGACCTTGGATGTCATTCATTAGACACCCCTAGCTGAAGGCTATGGGCCACATTAGTGTTAGTGGGCACCCACTAACACTAATGTGGCCCATAACCTTAAACTAGGGATGTCTAATGAATGACATCCCGGGGTCGCTACATCCCTACGTCAACCTTTGCCAATATTTCTCCAAAAGGTGATAAGGTGGCAACAATTAGCATATCTCCATTAGGATCATATGTTAGGCAGAGCAGCCAGCTCAACAACATCCACCTTAAGAATTCCTTGGCAAGAAAAATAAGAAATCACCAACACATCCACAACATTCCCCTTTAATTTTCTCATGGCAAATAAAATATGGAATTTTGGCCTAAAGGATATTTGACTAAGTAAATATTATATCGCATTGGAGCATATGTGTTGAGTAAGAGCATCCGTGCATTATAGTTCAGCTTGGACAACAAGAATCATCATCATGTGAATTGTCTAACACTTCAAGTCAATTAATGTACAGAGCATCACTGGAGGATTTATCTCTTTACATATATACAAGTTGGAAAGTGAATGCTTGAATTCGATACCTTGTCTTGTAGGTTAGGCACATGATTCAAGAAATTAAAGAAAATTCAGAAAATATATCAAACATTTCGATTGTTTTACTCCTCTAATCAAATCTACTTGTAACAAAGTTTTGTAACTATATTTAGACATACGAGCCTCCCCTTTGTAGCTTTGCTTCACTAAAAGATAACTTCTTTTACTAATTAAGGTTCCTTATTTCACATTGGACACAAACTAGCTTGCATAACTTGCCCTAAACACGTAGAATGCATGTTAGTCCCTAATTAGGCCCATATTTTTCACGTGGATCCTTGAAAGAGTTGTTGCTGCTCTTTTACCTTGCCAAGTATGCTCCAAGTCCTTATATCAAAGCCTTGGATCCTCCAACCTCCTGGTTCACATCCCCCATCAACCTGCACATAGGCAATGTACACCCTCTTCTGCACCTAAGGTTCACCGCGCTATGCATGTGGGGAATCAAGGGTGGACTTGTAGGTATTCATGTTAGTTTGTTGTTCACTCTTTGAAATGGCTACAAGTATCTTAGTGTGATGCCTTTCTAGGCCATCTTCACTAGTTATGGTTTCTTGTTGATGGTGGATGCCCTAGCTAGTGTTTAGAAACATTTGAAGTGTCATATCTTATGACAAGCATGAAAGACATGTACCAACTTGTCATAGGCTAATTGGTCTGTACTTCTAACTTTATTGTTTGTAGAAATTAAGTACATTGATATACATAATTTATCTAGTTGAGGATCTAATTTTTACCATATATTCTAATTTAGCATCTTGTGCCCATCATTGTAAATTGAATATAGGAGTCAACAAATAATTTTGTTTCATTAATGAGACTATATTAGAGTCGTTATAATTTTATTGCTGTGAAGGTTGAAGGAGCTAGGGTTTGTAACAACCAAAATCTAGAGAAGACATGATCTACTAGTGTTTGATGTATTTGGGTGACAAGGAACTAGGATATGTGGCGAAGAGATAAGTGACAAATTAATGGTTGGGTTGGTGGTATTCATGCGAGTTTGTTGGGCACCCTTTGAAGTGGTTGCAAGTGGCTTAGTGAGATGCCTTCCTATACCATGTTTGCTAGTTATTGTTTGTTGTTGATGGTGGACACCTTATCTAGGATTTAGAAGCATTCCAAGTGTCCTAGTATTTTTCAAGCTTAATGGACATGTTATGCCAACTTTTGATAAGCTAGTTGGTATTTACTTGTAACTTCATTTGTTGTATAATGAAACTACCCTAATTTCCACACATGTTATACATGTAGATCTCACTTTTAGAGTATATTCCCATGGAAATTAAGAAGTTTCTAATGTTGGGTAAAAATGCTAATTTAATATAATAGTGAGTAGCATTTGTTGAGTAAGATGATTGGATGATTGGATGCTTGAATCTGATAACAAGGATCCTTTCTATGAGAAGTGCTTTACATTTGAAACCTATGCTTTGAGACTCCAACACTTGAGGATTGATCTCTTGACATGTGTACAACTTGGAGAGTGAGAGCCTGACTCTTTCTCTTGTATATTGCAATGTCCCTTGGATGTCATTCATTACACACCCTTAGTTTAAGGCTATGGGCCACATTAGTGTTAGTGGGTTCCCACTAACAATAATGTGGTCCATAGCCTTAAACTAAGGGTGTCTAATAAATGACATCCAAGGGTCATTGTATCCCTACGTCAAGATTTTTCAATATTTCTCCAAAAGGTAATAAGGTGGAAACAATTAGGATATATCCATTAGCATCATACGTTAGGCAGAGCAGCCAACTCAACAACATCCACCTTAAGAATTCCTTGGAAACAAAAATAAGAAATTGCCAACAAATCCACAACATTTCCCTTTAACATTCTTGTGGGTAATCAAATATGGAATTTTCTCCTAAAGGATATTTGACCAAGTAAAAATTATATTGCATTGGAGAATATTCATTGAGTAAGAGTATACGTGCACTATATGTTCAACTTGGACAACAAGATTCCTCATCATGTAAATTGTCTAACACTTCAAGCCCACTAATGTAGAGAGCTTCATTGGAGGATTTATCTCTTTACATGTGTACAAGTTGGAAAGTGAACACTTGAATTCGATACCTTAACTTGTAGATTAGACACATGATTCAAGAAATTAAAGAAAATTCAGAAAATTTGGCAAACATTTCAATTGTTTTACTCCTCTAATCAAATCTACTTTTAACGAAGTTGTGTAACTATATTTAGACATACGGGCCTCCCCTTTGTAGCTTTGCTTCACTAAAAGATAACTTCTTGTACTAATTGAGGTTCTTTATTTCACATTGGACACAAACTAGCTTGCATGACTTGCCCTAAACACCTAGAATGCATGTTAGTCCCCAATTAGGCCCTGGATTATTCATGTGGATACTTGGATCACTATGCTAGAAGAGCTTTTATAATGTAGACTTAGAAAATATCCTAGAGGACTTGGATGATATAAGTGAGAAATTAATGATGGACTTGGCGCTATTCATCCAAGTTTAGTGTGCACCCTTTGACGTGGCTATAAGTGGTGATGCCTCACTAGACCACGATTTCTAGTTATGGTTTTTTGTAGATGGTGGATACCCTAGCTAGGGTTTGGAAGTATTCTAGGTGTCCACAATGTTCTTTTTCTTTCAAAAATGGGTCATCCCCGAGCTGGGGATTCGACACCATTGGGTAATAAGTCAGCCAAATCTGCGTACACATCTGGTATCATTAACATACTAAGGTGCCAAACCGTAGGAATATCCAACCTGTTAGCGCTTGAAATTTCACCTTAGGCTGAGAAAGGTAAACCTCAAGGCTACATCAAACCATTCAGCCTCGTAGCTAGCCCTACGGGGCAGGAGAAGGCTCTCTCCGGTCTATCTCGTAAAATCTTCAATGGATGAGATGACCAATAAGGTAACATTGATATTAGGCTAGTAAAATGATAAAAGAATTTGATTTTGGGATTTTTGGGTTTTTGGTGGCAAGTTGAGGAGAGGGCAAATTTGGTTGCGGGGATGGGACACAGTTTCTGCAGGGGAATCTTTGGGGCGATGTAGGAGGTCGTGCTGATGTCTTTGACTGAAGTGAATGGTCAGGAATGAAAGAGAGAAGGCTAAAGAGAGAAAACAATGAATTTGAATTCTCTTTAAACAGTAGAAAACATCAAAATTAAACAAACTTAAAAGCAGAGCATGACAAGCATGAATTCATACTTTATCACTTCATTTGTTTAATATGCATAAGTATAGAAGGAAAATGAAACACATAAAAAAGATTACAATGACTGAAGAAACACACCATCAACACATGAGTCCACAATAATCCCAAAGATGACTGCAAAACCCTGGTCTTCCTTGCCAAAAATTGCAGAGTTACAAGAGATAATACAATGAGCTACTTCTCTCTCAAGAGTCCAACCATCACAATGAGTAAGAAAATACATAATATAGATGATCTAAACTCTTTCCTTGCCTTCATGGGTCGAGCTCACTATCCTAAGAGCAGTTTGAACAACTTCTAAACTAAGCACTACAAAATAGGCAGTCAAAACAACCTGCCTCTATAAACTTGGAAATCAGTTCATACATTCAATTTTTACCCTTTACATGAGAAATTCTTCTAGAAGAGTTAAACAAGAGTAAAAGTATCCAAAAAGTGTCACAATTACATCCATTAAGATCATCATTAACCTTAGAAAGTCGAAAAAGGTCAAAACTGGAATTTCTGGGCTGAACTGGTCAAATCTGGCAACATTTCCTCAACGGGTCGCACCCCTTTTCTCAACGGGGCGCGCACTTTGGAGCTCTGTTTGGAGGCCTTCCTGGTATCCGAATTGGGTATAGGATAGCTCGTTGGAAAGGTCTGCGAGTCTAATTTCCAACCCAACCAGAATTTTTTAATTTGGAGGTCATTTTCCCAGTAAAAACTCAATTCTCCCAAGACTACTTCTGCAACTCAGAAAATGGGCAGAAAGTTAAATTTTTCATGTATTTTGACCTTTTGGAGGCCCAGAACTCCATAAAAACTTCAAATCCATCCATAGGAATATGTAAATTTACATGAAAAATCCAAAAATTCTGAGTTTTTGCAAAACGGAGCTACGATGACAAAGGGTCTCACCGGGGGTGAGACCCGTTGAGAAGCCAAAACCTGTAAATTGCCAAAAAATTCACAAATGACAAAATTTTCTCCAAATTTCTTGAAATTTGGGATGGGAGTCCCCAATCAAGTACCATGCCTAGTCAAATAGGCTTTGGCCAAAATTTGGAGTGGATCGGGCATTTTCCTTCGTTTTTGTGCTTTGGCCTACTGTCCTTGGAGCACCTTCGTTCTCGCCGGTATTTTTGACATTTCTTTAAAACCATGACACCTGTGCAAACAATGAAGGAGGTTGTTCTTCATTGGCATGTTGTGGACAAAAACCTCTCTCATTTTTGAAAAAATCATCTTTGATTGCTCAGAAACATCATTTTAGTGAAACTTATCCCGCCGTGTGGAACAAGGGTTTTGGTCGAAATGAAGCGAAATGAAGGGGATAAGGGGCTTCTAAAGTCTTGAGGAAATTTTTGGGAGTATGGAGGGATGTTAGGAAGCAGGGGAAAGTGGAATCTTAGAGATTGATTGAGGGGAAGGGGTCCAAAAAGGCAAAACACAGGCCCAACCTAGAAAATTGCCACGTTGTAGCTAGAAACTAGGGTTTGTGGGAAAATGAGGAATTTGGGGGATCTGAGTGTTGGGAAGTGCTTGATAAGGTACATTAAGGATAGGGGAAGGTGTATGAACATCTGGATACAATTTTTTATAATGATTTGACCGTCCAAGAGAAATTGGCTTTAAAACCCTAGGAGAGGGAAATGAACTTGCCAAGGCACAACTGAAGCATGAACAAGATGTAAAATGACTCATTAGACACTGACATGATAATGAAAACCCTATGAATGATGGTAGACTCAGCTGAATAGTGACATAGACCGACATTTGGGCAACTTTGAAAAGAGTGAGAGCAAACCCTAGACCTAATGCCTAGTGACCAAATTTTGCTTGAAGACTCACTGAAATGACAAAATTTGACCTTGACACTCTGAGACCACTTTGTAAGAGCATATTTGATCACTGGAGGAAGGCTGGAAAGATTGACACTAACAAGGGAGTCAGAAGAAAAACTTAAGAAAACTCCAAGGGGGTCCTTTTTCATAAATTTGTGTCCCTCGAGCCTGAAAAAGTATAAAATAATACTCGAGAGAACTGCTTGACCATTACGATCAAGGAGTACTTTTCATAATTAGTGGCCTCGATCCGAAAAAAATAAAAAAGTGATTGAAGACATGTTGTTTTATAACTAGTATCGAACTTGAAACGACAAAAGTCCGGTGATCTTTTCATGTTTATACGGTTAGAAAAGAGTTGTAAGTGGACTACCCTTTTAATGTCGTTTAACGAGTTAAAAAGGGAAAACACTCGGCAATATTTTCATATTTTATGAGTCAGAAAAGATCTTAAAGAGGACTCCAATGTTTCGCTTTTTCATAAATTTTGAAAGAGTCCGAAAAAGTGATAAAAGTATGCTCTTTGTTGAAAAATGATCAATTTTCTCGAAAAATCCAATATTCTGCACAAAAACTCAAAACATTACTCATACCTGTTTAAGATAAATAAAAATGTATTTAAAAATTTACCTTTTTAAAGTGAAAAATAAATAAATTAAAAATTCATTTATTCGAAAAAAAACTTATAAAAAGGGCTTTTCTAACTTCATTTCTACCATCCGAGTTCAGAGTGAGAAGTGAGAGCTTTTGGTTAAGAAAGTTCCTGTGAAGATTTTAGAAAATCCATTCATTGGAATCGAAAACCATCAGCTCCAGGTAATCCACATTCTCCTTAAATTTCTTTTCATTCGTTTACATTTCGATTTTAGGCTTTAAATTTGGTTTTTTGAAGGAAAAAGAGGTTTAGAAAGCCGCTCGCGGGGGTCTGCAGGTGCAGCATGCAGCCCCTGCGGACCCCGACTTTTTTCTACAAAGAAAAAAGTCATGGGTCCACACCTGTTGCTCACAACCAGTACGAACCTACACATTGTGTGTAAGCAGCGGGTGCGGACCCCGCGCAACAAAATTTAAAAAATTCAAATTTCTCCATTTTTGCACAAAATTGTTCGAACTAGCTTGTTCTAATATGTCTTTTTTTCATTGTAGGACACTCAAAATGCTTATTTGGCAAGAACATGAGCATGAGGATGTAGATCTTGCCACAATAAATCATATGCCCACATTGCACGCATTGAGAGCATGTAGATTGTTTAAGTTCTAGGCCATACCGGGCATGAGGGCCCAAGTAGATCTCTTGCAATGGCTGGTAGACAGATGGAACACACAGAATCAGTGTTTCGTGATTGGTGGCCATCGGATCAAAATCGAGCTGGAGGATATATATTTTTTGAATGGTTTGTCCAAGAGAGGTGAACAATTATCTCTTTTCAGGACTAAGCCAGGTGGTCAGTCTATTACTAGTCTCCGATTGGAGTTTTGCGATGATCAAACAAAGGAAAAACGGATCGATATCAAAACTATCAACCATCCTGAGCTTATAGCTATTGCATTCACTGTTACCAGGCTATGCGTGAGTGCAAAATTGCATGTGGCTACTGGATCCTATATGCAGATAGCTGTAGACTGTTTTTGAGGCACCATATTCAACTGGTGCGAGGCTGTGTTAGCAAATGTGAAAGGCCAACTAACCAGAGCAAAGAATGGACAGCTGAAAAACTTTGGATATGGATTTATTGTGGTCAGCTTTGCTCTAGAGAGGATCCCCATGTTAGCCCCACAACATATTTCTGTTGATGTTGGTCTTCCTCAAGAGCCTATGATACTTTGCTGGATCGCATTGATGGCCCGTCACCCTGAGGAGGGTTCAGAGGTTATTCGATTTTCACCTAAGTATTTTCGTTGGTTGAACAACCAAATTTTTGTGATTCAGGATTTTCCATATGTTGGGATGGATTATCGCAGTGACCCAGACATGACTCTTCCACCAAGAGAGCAATGGGATGATTCAGGTGAAAATCATTTTCAACACTAAGTTTTTTTTTTTTTTTTCAAATCGTCCAAAACTAACAATCAAAAGTTTTAAATGCAGATGTGGGTCCACGAAGACTAGCCGCTCTCTGACCTTATGAGAGGAGTCACCCAACTATAGTAGTATCGGCCCCACAGGACCAATCAACAGAGGTTCTGATTGACTTGGAGCATCATCTAAAGCGCTTGACAGTAGATATTTCGAAGACGAGCATAGATGATATTCCACGTAGGTTATAGAGATATGTGATTGGGGTCCTAGGACCTTTTAGGAGGTTCCTATGTAGGGTGGCCTGAGCAGTGGTTTCTTATCGTGATCATCACCAGGGATAGGATGATCGATTTTGTAGACTCACATGACAGTTTTGTCTTTTTGTATTATCATGTTTGCCGATCATAAGGTGTTTTTCAACCTATGATCGAAGACGATGTATTTTTTTTAAAACACTACTTCTATGCTATGATCTATCATTATTACTGGCTATCTCATGTAACATGTTATTGAATATTCTTAAATTTAATGTTTTGATTATTGCAAATTTCTATTTATCATACAAGAAGAAACTGCATCTGCTAATGTATTTAAATGTCTTGGAATATGCTCGTATTCAATGTAATCAAATTCACGTTCCAAGAGACGAACTCTCAAAAATAACCTTAATAACATAGGATTTCTAATGGCATAAACCATGTTAAGCTGTAATACAACGAGTTCAGAATCCAACCTAACAATCAAACTCCAAATCCCAAATGATATGGATTCATATAATAACTCAATCACTACACTATACTCTACAATGTTATTCATTTTTTGACCGAGGCTTACCCCATGCATAGATACTAACTCATCAGAAGGTGAATAGATAACCCAAGCTGCAGAAGAAATGTTCCGTGTATTATGACAAGCACCATCAATAAAACCAATGTATGTTTGAAGAGACGTCGACATCTACAATATCAAGAGTAAAATCAAGATAAGCAGGAATAATGATAAGAGCACTCTCTAAACTAGGCACACTTTTCTAATCTAAAACACACTAGCTGTAAAGAAACTAATCTAACAAAAAATCTCCAACTAGAATTTAAGCATAATATCTCTTCAGATAAAGTCCATTTATAGGTTTACCCAAAGAGACATCGTCAAAATCTATCAATTCATAAGCCCCTTTTTCCAGCTTTCGCTTAACAATGTAGGGACCATGCCACATAGGTAAAAATTTTCCAACCCCTAGCTTATCGTTCGCTTGATCATATAGTAAAACTAGGTCTCCTTCTGAAAAATTACGAGATGTAACATTTCTATCGTACTGAGCTTTCACTCATTTCACATGAGTTTCGTTTGCTATTGCAGCAGTGCGTCGATTCTCATCTAGCTGAGCTAAGTACAAAAAACGTTTCTCCTCTTCAGAAGTAGTTGGGAGTAATTCTATGGCTAATTTTAATGACGGAATTTCACATTCAATAGATAGCACTGCTTCCAAACCGTAGACCAGTTTAAAAGGAGTGAAACCCATTGATGTTTTTACTGAGGTCCGATATGCCCAAAGTGCTGAAAATAGCATGGTATGCCAATTCGACTTATGAATACCAATGATTCGTTGGATCATAGTGACTAAAACTTTATTGATAGCTTCAACCAGACCATTAGCCTGTGGGTAATACGGAGTAGAACTATCATGGCACAGGCCAAGTTGATCTGTTAGTTCAGTCATTATGATATTTCGAAAGTGACTTCCATGATCAGTAATAATAGCTTGAGGAACACTGAATCTAGCAATTATATGATTGAATACGAAAGTTGCAACAATTTTGCCGTCTGCCGAAAATGTAAACATCACCTCGGCCTACTTAGTAAAATAATATACCACTAGGATAATGTACGTATGCCCACCGGCTGAGTGAGGGTTACATGTAATAAAGTCAATACCCCACTTTGCGAAAGGACCGACAACAATTATAGGGTGGAGTGGAGTGGGTGGATCATGCATATTAGGATCAAAATTTTGACAATTATGGCATTTTCAGACTGCATAGATACAATATTTGAATAAGGATGTCCAAAAATAACCAATGCACAATATATTTTGGGCTATGGCATACCCAAACATATGACTCCCACATGCTCCATAGTGACAGTCATTCAAAACTTTTTCAGCTTCTTCATGAGTTAGACAATGTCAGAAAATAGAATCTGCCCCTCGATGATAAAGTGTATCACCAAAAATATTATATTGTTGGGATTGGAAACGTATTTTCCGTCGCTGAGATCATGAGATTTCAGGCCGAAAAGATTGGGTTTGGAGATAAAAAATAATATCTCCATACCAAGGGTCAAGAGTACTGATAAGAAACAAGGATTCATCAGCAATGGGCTGCTCTGCCATAGTTTCAGTATCAGTATGCAGGAGATCACACATCAGTTCAGCAAAAACCAAAGATTTCTTTGCCTTGGATTTTTCAAATTCCAAGTCAAATTCTTGCAGGATAACTATCCATTTTGAATACTTTCCCCCTAGCAATTGTTTGGTCAAGATATACATCATAGGGTTACAGTAAGAAATTACCGTGGTTTTGCGTAATAAGATGTAGTGACGAAATATTTGGACAGCTTGAACAGCTGCCAAGGCCAATTTCTCCACATGTGAATATTTAAGCTCAGTCGGATGTAGAGTGCGACTAAGATAGTAAATCACATGTTTATTGTTGAATTCATCTTCCTAAACTAAAGCCATTCCAATGATGGAATGAGAAGCGGTGAGGTACAAAAAGTAATCTTGGTTGTAATTGGGAGGATGCAGTAATGATGCATGGGTTAACACATGTTTAAGTGCATCAAAAAATTTATCAGTGATCTCATCCCAAAAGAATGGAATATTCTGTTTCAACAACCTGGTAAAACCCTTTGTTATCTTGGCATAGTTAGGAATGAAACAACGTAAAAAGTTTTCTTTCCCTTGCAAAATTTGGAGTTGGTGAAGAGTCAAAGGAGGAGGTAATTTGACGATAGTTTCAACCTTCGAGGGATCGACATGAATGTCGGCTTTTGAAATGACAAATCCCAGTAAGCGACCCATTTCTACGCAGAATACACATTTGTGTGGGTTCAGCCTAATTCGATAATGCCTACATTTCATAAAGATAGCTCATAAATGAGTGAGATGATCAACTCTATGTAATGAATGGGCAGGTAAATCATCGAGATAAGGCTACACAATTTGCTTGATGTCATGAAATGCATAAGACATAGCCCTTTGAAAAGTTGCTCCAGCGTTCTTCAATCCAAAGGGTAATTTGCAATAAGCGAATGTCCCCCATGGACAAATGAAAGTTGTTTTAGGCTTATCAGCAAGGAGTATGTTGATTCGATTGTAACCGGAAAAACCATCCATAAAGGAGAAAATTTCACTACCGGCACAATCTTCAATAATTTGATCGATATAGGGGGTTGGATAATTGTCTTTAGGACAAGCTCAATTAATATCCCTATAGTCAATACATATTCTTATCATTCCTTGTTTTTTGTTAACAGAAACAATATTTGATACCCAATTTGTTAAAGGAATTAGATAAATGAAACCTGCATGAAGTAATTTCTCAACTTCAGCTTTAATAGAAACAACTTTTCTTGGATGTATCTGACGTAAACGTTGCCGGACAGGTTTAGCATCTAGGTATGTTTTAATTTCATGGGCAATAATTGATGGATTGATTCTTGGCATTTCTTCATATGACCAGGCAAACACATCACAAAATTCTTGAAATAGGGCTTTATAAATTTGGATTTCATCACCCGTACAAGAAGCACCTATATGAATGTTTTCAATAATTCCGAGCTTAACTGAAATGTCAATAGGAACCATTCGAGAAATATTTCCCAATTTTAGCTCAGAATCAAAATGTTGCAATGGATTCTATGGTTCTTTGACATAGTTAGTAGTAAAAATAGATGAAAAATCATTTTCAAAATGATCAAGCTCAGGTAAAAACAAAGATCGGTGATGAAGATCTTCCCATGGTAAATCATCGACAAACAAAAGTTCACAAATCTACTCATCAGTATGAACATGATCAAAAAGTGTTGTTGTAGCTGAGGTTGATATCGAAAGTGATTCCCCATTGACCACATCCATTGGATTAGTTTCGATTGAGCAAGAATCAGAAAGCGACTGTACAACCTGATATGCAATTTCAAAGGGACTCAAAGGCATCGCGCCACCAAATGAATCCATCTCAGAATTGGAAGGTACGATCCAAGGATCATCAAAAGCAATAATTCTCGATGAAATCATATGAATAGTTGCAATAGAAGGTGATATGTTAGGAGGAGGGCAGGAAAAAGTTCCTAGTAACCCAGAATCTTTAATCAAACCTACTCCAACATCCTTGTAAGGTATAGTTGTTTTACCAACATGCTGAACACTATCTATAGAGGATGGGTCAGATGAGAAATAAGTCAGCTGGTCTATCATAATGATCTTTCTGTTATGAGGAAACTTGATAAGCCGAAAGACCGATGAAACAATAGCAGCCATAACATAAGACCAACTACGACCCAGGAAAAGGTTGTAATCTAGAGGGGCATCAACCACTTCCACATCTAGATTTACAGTTTTACCTTCAATCCCTATAGGTAAATCCTGCAAAATACCAAAAGGATGGAACCCTCGGCCATCAAAAGCCTTTCGAATTATCGGAGACTGATTGAGTGTGGGAGAACCAAGCGATCTCCAACACTGGATCGACAAAATACACGTAGAAGTCCCTTCATCAATCACACTCTGAAAGCAAGGTCTGTTTTTGACTAACACTAGAATCTGGAAATCCATTTGATGAGGCAGGTGGGGCGTACTATTTTCTAAATCGAAGATTATTAAGTTCGAATCATGAATATCGACAGCTCCTATAGTAGACAATAGTAATTTACGTTGTGCTGGGCAAGATTGCAACACTTCCAAAGCCGACATTGTTGAAGGGGAAATAGCTAAGTCTTCAACAATGTTATAATTCTGAGAAGCTCTCGCATGTGGATTGAAAACTGATTTCTGAAGTATACATTTAGCAGGCGATTTAATTACTAAGTTAGGGTTGGGTTTCTCGATCTGTAGTGGACCGAAACCAGGAGGAGGCGAAGTTGATGTGTTTGAATTAGAAGATTCTACTTCTTTACCACCAACAAGATATTTACTACCATAATCTTGCGATCGCGTCGCAATCCTAACATGAGACATCATCATAATGGGTTCTTCTGAGGCATTTGAGGAAGAACCAATCATCTTACTGTCTTAAGTGTGAAAAGGATCCCGACAGTAGGCATTTGTGAACCTTTAACGATTTTTGAAACCTTTGCTCGATATGGGCAATCTTTGGTAAAATGATCCTCATCGCAAATGAAACAAGGATAGCGAGGTTTACGTTTTTCGTCAGTAGATTCATTTTTATCTATTTTATCTTTTGATTTTTGTTTGTTTTTCTTCTTCCCCTTGTTTTTACTACCGGATTTTGATTTGGTTGTAGATGATTCTACGACATGAATGTCAGCAGAAATTTCAGCTGAAGAATCTCCTATCGGGGAATCATGTAAAGTTATTATAGGAGAAGAATTCTTTGAAGATTTCTTCTTACTTTTAGTACTAACTAAACCAATCATACCATCAGCGGCATGAAACCCTGAAGGAGCTACAGTTATTTGACCTTGTTTTGGAAGATCAGGGATATTTTCATGTAAAGTACCTAACTGCATATAGATGAGGTCGAGGTACTGAGCCTGAGCAATGAATTTCTCTTCAATAACAACTCCTCCCTTAGCTACATCTTCAGTGATTTTAGGTAACAATTATTTAAAGAACCATTCCGCTAAAATTTGATCCGGAATGAAAACTTTCACTAAACACCTTATACGTCGCCATTCATGAATATGATCAGAAATATATGTGGATGTGGATTGTTTTATTGAAGTTAACTATTCTGTGCCATTGTCGTATCTGATAGGTAACCAAAAATGAGTTAAGAAATAAGTGGCTAACTGATTGAAATTATAAAAAGAGGCTCATGGTAACTCAATGTACCATTTGGCAGCAAGACCAATAAGAGTTCGTTGGAAAAGACATAATCGAATTGAATCATCAATGATTGAATTAGATGCAAACCAGAGGTGATAAGTCATAACATGATTTGACAGATCCTCTCCTGACTTACCCTCAAATTTCGGGATATCACTAGGCAACTTACTAGGCATTGGAAGCCAATATGGAAGATAGTAAATCGAATCGTTCCTAAGGCGTGACAATCAGGTAAATCCAAAGTTGCAATAAATGGTAACTGACGGTTCGGGTCACAAAAACCTTGAGTAACAAGACCAGCCCCAGGAGGAGGATATCCAGGACAACTTGGAATTGGATTTTCATTGGGAATGTTATAACCTCCTGAGAAACCAAGATTAACCAGACCAAACTGGGGTTGTTGAGGCTATTGATAAGTATAGCTAGGATATGGCTGATATTGATAAACTGGGTTTTGTACAGTAGGACCGAATTGAGACTATTCCTGGTATGGTTGATAAGTGAATTTTGGTTGACTTGTGACAACCGTACTTGAACCAGCTTGTCCTGCAAGCATCTGGACCGAAGTCTGAACTGTAGGTCCTGACTATGGTACAGAGACTTGAGGAGTTTGCACTGATGCAGGAACAGTAGAAACTGGAGCTACAGATACTCCAGAAATAGGTGTGGTAGGTTGAACAGAAGTTGCAGTAGTTGCAGCAGCAGTTTGAGGTGGAGTCCGGGGTGAGCTAGGCCTAGGCTGCTGAACTAAGCCAGGTGCAGGGGTTTGAACAGTAGGTTGGACAGGTTGTTGGGTTGTACCAAAAACCAAAGGTTGTCCAGGTTGACTTGATAACTGTACATTAGGTTGCATAGTTTGTTGAGTTTGAGATGGATCCCACACCATATTCATTTTGGGGTATGGACCCATAAAAGGTTGTGAATATGGAGGACCATAACCTGGTTGAACATAGGGCTGATAATTAAGCGGTACATTTCCAGCTCCTTGTAAAAACGATTGAGTAGAAGGTAGTTGGAAACCTTGAGTTGGGTACTGACCTTGAGGTTGATAACCCTAAGGCACATACTGATATTCGGGTTGACCTTGAGGTATGTACTGAAACTGGGGTTGACCTTGAGGTATGTACTGAGTCTAGGGCTAACCTTGAGGTATGTACTGTCCTTGAGGTTGTCGCCCAGGCGGTAACTGACTACCTTGAGGTTGCCCCCCAGGCGGTAACTGACTACCTTGGGGTTGAGGATTTGGAATGCTACCAGACATCATAAGGATCTCTTCTGCATTCAATGCTTGAGTTCCATTACTAACAGTTGATAACTCATGTTCCGTTGGTCGAGGAGATGCTCATGAAAAAGTATCAGTGAGTGACTGGTACCCCGAAGGAATAGAAGGACCACCATATAAAAATGTTTTCAGTGATTGGGAAAACATAGATGAATGTCTTGACATGATTGATGGAGGATAATAACCTCTTGGTGTAGGATGAAAAGGAATTCAAGGTGGTGAAAAACTAAGACTCGGGTTTTCTAAAAACAATTTCAATGATACATACTAAGTGTCACTCCTAAAAGGACTGTAGAATATTGATTTACGCTCCCTAATATTTAAAGTTGGTTGGTTTTTGGAAAGAGTTACGTCTTCGTCTAGACTGACAAGTTCTTCAATAGAAATGAGGCCAGAAGGAGGATTTTGAGTAATGATATTTCCTACCCTAGGTGAACTAGGACCACTACAAGTTAGAGAAGCAAATCCTGAAGTTGGAGTAGCAGCAAGTTCAGTTTCAGGCTCAGAAATTTCAAGTTCTTCAGCTAGTTCAATGGAAGGAGAAATACTACAAGTAACTTCGGAAAATGAAATGGGCTCTTGAATATACTCTGTTGTTTGTATTTGATAGTCAGGATGAATAATTAAAGATGACTCTCCGGCTTTTGGTGATCCAAATCTACTATCACTAGGTGATACAAGAGCTCATAGCCCTTCAAGCTGACTTGGAGTGTACTCAGGAGGTTTCCCCTGAAGTCTAAGAGATTGTCTTGGTAATTCAGCCATGATTAAATATTTAATTAATCACATGAAAACAAAGAAAATTTCAATAAAACCACCTAAAGTCTCTAAAGAAACAAACAACTGAATCACAGGCCTAAAAAATCTAAGAGTTCAAACCACACACAAACAATAACTTCCCTTACTAAAAACACTAGTTGGTGATGAAATCCAATGTCGTAGAAGTTTAATACAGAAAGGGCAATTGGAACAGTTACCCCGACAACCTGCTTAATGAAACAGATCGGCACAAGTTTCTTCACAAAACCATATTGAGTGAAGAGAACCCCCCAAAGAGTCCAAGTGAGTCTAGTCGATGTCTAGTCCAGGTACAGTGAGATCCTTCCTTCACCATCACCTTAGGAAATAATCTTAAGTTTATGGACACTAAGGTTACCAACAACAACAAATACAACTGGGGGGAATAGTCTACGATCCGATCTACGTGCAAGGGCAGAGTAACAAAGCTCAATCCCCTTGAAGGCTCCTCAACATGGTCAATACGAGGTTTACCAACAAGTGACCCTAGGCTCCTCGACAATGGTTAATCTAAGGTTTACCATTTATAATACGTGCAAATCTTCTATCTTTTCCAATGAAACAGAATTGATTGTTTCAAAGGTTCGGACATGATCTCGTGATTGACTCTTTTAAGAGAAGCTTCCCAGAATGTATCAATCAAAATTGGATTTATTTCCTACTATAAGATGTATTTACTTGTTTGTTTTAACTATCTTAGAGAGTTAATTACACCCTACTCCAGGATACTAGCCTAAGCTATATTGGTGATAAGATCCCTAGAAATAGAAAAGATTACTAGATCAATTTTAATTAAGCGTTGCTTTAATGAGTTGTTCTTTAAGTCATTAGGTATAGAAATGAAACTTTGATGGTGTGAAGACTTGACTCCAAAAACACTAAAAAAGTGCACCTAAAATGATAAGCAATTCGTTTTTCTTCAATGAAATTCTAGCTAAAAGAAAGAGTTCGAGAATGCAATCCTTTAAAAAACAATTCTTTCTTTAAACATGGAAATGAAAAGAAAATATTTTTGTCTTTTTCAATAAGAACTCAAAATGAGACTACTAATTAATGCTCACAACAAATCACTTTCTCTTTTCAAAACTCGAAACTACAAAAACAATTTGCTTCAAAAGAGATCTACAAGTGCTAGAAAAACACCCAAAACTACAAAAGCTAAGTTCGAGATCTAAAAACTTTTACAAACCTAAATTGATAAAAAAATCTTCAATTCTTTTTTAGGACGTTTTACTTAGTTGTTCAGTAAACTAAGGATTGATTTGTTCAGAATAACAAATCAACCAAAAACATCGAAATATGTTTTCTTTTGTAAAAATGAAATTCAAAATTTATAACAAAGCTTGTTCAAAGATTTGCAAGGAGAGAACTAAATCTATTTTTCGCAAAGGAAAGATTTCACAACCAAGTCAAACTCATCAAGAAGACAAAAAGACACCAAGGTGATCTAAGGTTTCTCAAGCTTCTGATCTTTGAGTCACTACAGAGACCAAGTGAAAACCACTCTAGGCATGCAAAACTTCTAGAAAAATCATCTAAAACAAAAATATCATCAGAACTCACTCACAACATATTTTTGACAGGAAGAATGTAGATCTGGGTAGACAGTAAAAACCCTAAATGAAACCTAAACTTAACTTGAAGAAAATATTTTAGGTTTTTCAAAAAAATTTATAGTGTCTACAGGAAGAAACAGGTGCGGTCCCACTCTGTTTACTAAAGGAAAAGTGTGGAGATGCCCGCACTATTTGTAAAGAGAAAGTGCGGTCCCCTGAAAACTTCGAAAAAAAAAGAAAAAATAATCTAAATTCTAAAAACTACCCAAGCCAACATACATCAATCAAAAACCAGAAACGAAAACAAGTTTCTCAAATCAAAAACAAAGGAAAACCAAAAACCAAATTTAGTTCCCTAGCGTATTCGCCAATTTGTTGACCGGATAAATCGATCATGCAAATAAGACTGATCTCCCTAGTATCAGAAGATAGTCTAGCAACAAACAAACAAAAAAATCTATCTTTCTCTAGAAATATATGATTTATAAATAAATACTATAAAGGTGTTAAGGCCCTACCTTAGATCCAACACTTGTTCGTAGTAGCCATCCTTCAATCGTTCGAAAGAGTTACCTTTGAGGACCTGCAATCATAAACAAGAAAACATTAAATAGCACCTACATAGAAAATATCATAAATCATGTCTATTATGGTGATCAAGGAATCCATAAAATAAACCATGAACCAACAGCTTATTGAGAAAAACAAACTTATTTGTGTTAACTTTGAAGTAGAAGAACCTTACAACCTTTTTAGCCTTGATGTTGAACAAGCTCTTCCTCGGGTCCAAAACAAGAATTTCATTTACTTTGACAAGCCTTGCACTCTTCCAAATGAGATCATAGAGGTATGTAATCTCTCCTCATAAAAACTCAACTAAGAAGACTAAGTTCCAACAACATTTCTCCTCAAAAATATTCAACTTCTAACCTCCCAAGTACCCAACCCAATGCTTCTTTTTATAGTGCAGGGGAAGAGGTTACAGGTCCACCTATGAAGGGATAGAATCCTCCTTCAAAGGGATAAGCTCCTCACATCAAGGGGTTAGCTCCTTAAGGTATGGGATGTATAAACCTTAAGAGAGCGAACTTGCCACCTCAAGATTCCTTCCAGAAGCTTCTAGAAATGACTGAAAGTGAGTTTTTAGAATGTACTCACGCCTTTTTAACTTCTACAAGGGTCCGCACCCATAACACAGAGACAGAGCAGTCAGGTGCAAAAGAGACATGACCATTAGGTGCAAGACCGCAGGTAATGCAAAGAGAAAGTGCGGAACTAGAGTTTTAGAGACTTTTGAAGGACTTCTCTTATTTTCAAGGCTTTATATGAGGAACTGAGGCTTGAGACTTGCATGTTCGGTTGGACCCTATATTAGGTTGGGCGAACCTACCTATGGTTTTCGGTCCATGGTTTTGGACGCGATGGTTTTTCGGACCATGGTATTGGATGCTTCGGCATGTATAAATATGTATTGTAACATTGAAAGGAATATAATGAAAAATCAAGCTGGTAGTCTCTGTTTTGAGATCTAGTGGGAAATCTCTGTGTATATGTGTTTTATGTGTTATGCTCTTGCATTTTTATTTTTCCTGTGATTTAGAATTCGTATGCAAGTAATTTATGTACGGGGTTAAAACCTACATTTGGTATCGGAGCTGTTTTGGCTTCAAGGGGACGCCTTTGTTGTTGAAGGGTTTTGCTCGGGCTTGTGGTAGACCCTGTTCAGTGGGAGATCTATGAGATTGATTCTGGTGGTGAAAGAAGATGGCGAGCAGCGGAAAGATAGAGATTAAGAAATTCAATGGTCAGAGTTTTGAGTTGTGGAAACTCAAGATGGAGGATCTATTGATGGATAAAGATCAGTGGATCGCGGTAGATCCGGGTACTAAACCAACGAGAGTGACTGATGAAGAATGGAAGAAGTTGGATCGGAAGGCAAAGAGCACAATATGATTGTGTGTCTCAGATTCAGTATTACTGAATGTATCAAGGGAAGCTACGGCGAAGGCTCTGTGGGACAAGTTAGGGACTTTGTACCAATATAAGTCTCTGGTGAATAAACTATTCCTGCGGAAAGAGCTATATAACCTGAGGATGAAATATGGAGACTCGGTGACAGAGCATCTGAATGCATTTAACACTGTGGTAAGTCAGTTATCATCTGTTGATATTAAAATTTCAGATGAATATAAGTGCATCAGTTTGTTGTGTTCTCTACCAGATTCTTGGGATAGTCTGGTTATTGCAATAGGTAGCAATGCAACTGCTTTGCAGTTTGATGAAATAGTCTCAGCCTTGCTAACGGAGGAGATGAGACAGAAAAATATGGACAACCAGAATGGTGATGCCTTGTCTGTACGAGTACGGTTCCAGAAAAGAAACAAAAATAAGTCATCGAGTGGGAGATCTAAATCTAGAGGGAGATCTAAATCTCCAGGAAAACC
>APFE031221095.1:0-14517 GCA_000404065.3 Pinus taeda | reverse complement strand
TATGGTGCCTAGTCTGTCTTCGTGGTCTGCACGTTGCATGGAAGCATGTCGGTATTGCATATTTCATCGGTGATCAAGGTTGGCTTGATGTATCGTTTTGAATTTCACGTTGCGTGGAAGCGATGAACTGTGCGTTGTGTACTTCCAGAACTGCATGTTCTGTGGAAGCTGCCAATATATCCTCCTTCAAACCGTTTGAAGCAATGATCATATAAAGTATATTGTGGTGATATGATCCATTCGAGATTCTATTTTGAGTGGCCGAAATCACATCAAGATCGCATTTTGGGTGGCTCCAATCAATTATCTACCTAGACCTGCAATTTATTGTGCTAAGAAGACGTTATATGGCTCGCTCTTTGATGCAAAAGAGGTATCGCTCAATTAGATAAGTGGGTTTTGCGAATGCAGACCAGGGTTATTCCCCTGGAGATGCACCAGCAAAAGATCCGTGGCAAGATTTGTCGAAATGGGTGTCTATCCTCCTGCACAGGAATTCTGTTTGGTCGATATGGCAAATCGGGGTTGGATCTGAGCAGCATGGTTAATTTTCCTACAGATCAGATCTTTTTCCCAACAGATCTGAGGGTAACCGAGGATCGAATCCTGCCTATAAAGTTTTGCTGAAGAAATGCAGTTGTAGAAAGAGGGTTTGTTAAAATGGTTCGATAAGAAATATATTACATTCCTTCTCAAATGAAATTTTGCCTAGATTTGTTTGTGCAAACAAATTTAGCATACCCATGAAAAGGTAAGCTTCCTAATCCTGTGAATTTGACTCTAGAAAGTTAAACTAACATATGGAGATTCAGTGAGAAATTTTCGACGTAACAAACCTTCGAGGCGTGATTAGTTGGTTCGACCTCGAAGTTCAATGGCGATGAAAATATTGATGTTCTCTGGCTTCACATTTTTATTGTGCAATTTCGTTGCGACCGTTGTGTCGGGTTCTTTTGCAGTGAAATCTCGATGGATCGTGGACGAAGCTGCAGGAACGAGAGTAAATCTTGTCTACGTCAACTGGGTATCGCATTTGGAGCCCATGGTCACAAAGGGGCTGAACATGCAGCCATTGGAAAACATTACCAGAATACAAACTACCCAAAAATGTCATGGAAACAACAAATGTAAGAGTTACTTTGCAAGAGGCAGTTATCCTTCCTTCAAGCAAATTCGGCGTAGTGCAATTTGCGTGACAGACATATTTGGGATCTCGTGACAGAAAATATGAAAACGTGGAAAGAGAGATCATAGCATTGACAAGAAAAATGGAAGGCGACGGTTTAGTTACGTTTTTGAAGATTTCAAAACACGTCGAGCTAGCTGGATCAAAACACCGAGTTGGGAGGTTCTCCAGCCAGAGGGATTTCACAAGCATATTGTGTTACCCAGTCGTTGATTCCTGCTTTCCCATATGAAAGTTGTACACAGTTTGGAATCACTGGTTCTGATGATCGCCTTGTCAAAATATGGTCCACGAAAACTAGATTTTGCTAGTCTAGTTGTCATGGACATGAGGGTGACATTACGGATTTGGAAATGAGTGAAAACAATGCCTTAGTGGCATCAGCTTCAAATGAATGCATCATCTGAGTTTGGTGTTTGCCATATGGACTTCCGATATTTTTGTTGCGAAGCCATACTAGAGCTGTAACTGCCATTGCTTTCTGTTCTTGACCAGGTTCTGAGCACCATAATTTATCGTCATCTGATGGTGGAACATGTTGGATCTGGGATGCTCGAGACTCCCGTATCAATCCACGAGTCTATAATCCAAAGCGGGGAGAAAATATTGCAGGTGAAAAACCTAATGGTGTGAAGGTAAATGATCTTGCTTAGTTTTCCTTGTCCCGCTAGGTAGATATGTAGGCACATCCTTCATCAAGTGCGCGGCAATATCAGTCTTACCTCGTGAAGATATTCGAGATGTATTTATTTTCCCAACTGCAGGTTCCTTGGCAGAGCTGCAAGCTGGAAGCATTGTTGGCAGTGCTCCTCTTCGAAGGTAATTTCAAATATTGTACATATATCTATACTTGAAAGTTGTCAATTTCGGGGGCAATATTCAAACATGGGGCAGTCGGGGCAGCTGCTACTGTTGTGGAGAGTGCGACTCAAACTCATGTCTCTCTGGTGCGCATCGGTACTCGCAGAAGCTCAGCATGATTTTGACAAACTAAATGTTGAATGTCTGGGCAGACTTACCAAAAGCATTGGTGAAGTGTCCAAGGGTTGTCCATTGTTGAAAGAATGGAATATGGCAGTTGCAAAGAGCACGCTCTTCAAAGGAGACAGAAAATGAGTGGAGGCCAACGCATCTTACAAGTCGGCTCCATCTTGTATAACAACTGGCAGTGCGGTAATTTGGCCATCGTGCAGGAAATGTCGAAAGAAGTGAGGAACTCTTTCTTGTTGCAACGAGAGTCACATTACGATGAACAGTAGACCTCATAAGACATGAGTGTCATCTTTTTAGAAGATATCACGAGAGTTTGGCAGCAGCTATTAATGGTTGCAGGGGAGTGTTTCACTTGGCATGTCCAAATATCATCAATAAAGTTAATGTTCCGAAGGCAGCACTCGTCGATCCAGTAGTTGAAGGCACTTTGAATGTGTTGAAGGTATCAACTGCAGCAAAGGTGAAACACGTAGTGTAACATCATCGATCTCCTACATGATTCCAAACCCAAGTCAAGTAGATTTGTTTCATTATGAGAGTCTGCAGTAAGAAACTTAATGAAAAATTTTAGTGCTTTATGGTACTTAGAGCACTAACCCCATTATTTGTACATGATAATATGATGGCAAGAAACAATAACACATAAAGTTTTTTAAATGTCCATCTAGGGAATTTGTAGCCACTCTGAGGTGATGAGAGAGTGAGAGGCATTATGCCTAAGTTTTTGTAATGGGTTTTGTAACCATCATTATGTAATCTATTTGAAAGAAGCAATTTTGCCTAAACGATCTTGGCAATTCCATGTAAACTTGTCGAAAGAGTATTTTATAAACTCTTGGAAAGTAAATTGCTTCATTGAAATCTTGATAATGTCATCTACAGATGCAAGTAATGGTTTCATCATTCAAGCTCCGAAGAACAGAGGTGAAGGAGACAAAGGAGATGTTTCAAAGACATTGCATATAGTTGATGGATGATTTGATACTTTTGGAGACCAAAAGTGTTCTTCGTGGGGAGGTGTGATCCAGGATGATCCTCAAATGTCGACATGTTCCAGCCGGCCTCAGATATAGTCAACACAGTTCAGCCAGCAAAGAACTCATATGGAGTTTTTCTAATGCAAAGGGAATGAAGTTCATATGTCTTCATAGGCTTGGAAAATATTCTTGCTGGTATTTGGGAAAAATGGCCATGTAAAATGATTAACATATGAGATAAGATTCCAATAATAATGTATTTTTTTTATTTAAAAAGGGATTATTGGAGCACAGCCATGTGGGCTTGCAATCCCTAGTCTCAAGGAGAGTCCTATGGAGGAAATTGATATCCTTAAGGATGGTTGAAAGATTTGTTCCAACCAATTCCCTTGAGATATGCCAAGGTCCTAATCAAAGAGGATCTTGAGAGATATTGTCTACATAAAAATATTTAGATGGTTTAGATGGAGAGCCTTTAAAAACCCTTCCTAGAAATCAAGAAGAGAAAAAGAGAGCTTGTGGAGAGCTTCTTCAAGGCTTATTGATTCAGGGATTTTGTAAAGGAGAAGTAGATTGTAGGTCTACTTATTTTTCCTTTTTCTTCAAGAATCAATAAAGCAATTTCATGGGATTCATAAACCCGGAGAGGTAGCCAGGGAGGTTCTGGTGAACTTTGTTATCAAATTGTCTGTGTCATGTCTCTATCTTGATTGCTTATTATATTTTGCAAGTGTTTTATTTGTATGCCTTTAAGCAATGATGAGAATGAATATTGTAAGCCAATTTTCCATTATGTTTTTAGTGGAGAATTAAGAGATAAATTGAATTGAAATATGAATTAGTAGCTAAGGCACTAATTTCAGATCAGAGAGAGGGGCGACTTTTTGGAGGGAAATGGGAAGGGAAAAACAATAAAAGGCCTCCTCCCCTCCCTCATTATCACCATTTCATTTGTGAGAAAGAGAGATTGAGATCATATCATGTATGAGAGAGAGATTGAGAGGGTTTGAACTTGAGGAGCTTATGGGAGATTGTTAGGGCTTGCAAGCTTGTGAGATTGAAAGGAGATTATTGGAGAGCCAAAGGGAGATTGTTGGAGCTTACAAGCTTGGGAGATTAGAAGGAGATTGTTGGAGAGCCAAAGAGGTAGGGTTTAATCCCATTCTTTTTTTTCGTGTAACAATTGTGTAAATATATGTTGAATGTTCAATGAATCTAGAATCTAGATGGTCTTCTTCTCTTGTCCTACTCTTTCCCACTCCTTCCTCATTTTATTGCAGGCAATAATATCAACCTTCAACAAGCATGATGAGTATATGGCTTAGTCTTATCTTGTTGATTCCATTTTATGATATAATGATGGTGTTGGGAAGTAGAAGAAGAAGTGATGAAGATGATGAAGAAGTGGGTATTGGTGTAGGATACCCTAGAGAAGTTGAGAAGTACCAAGAGGAAGAGGAGGAGGAGGATAATGGGAGTGAATATTATGGAAATAAAACCAAGGTAGACCAAACACCCTTGTGGAAATATGTCACAAGGCTTAGAGGAGGGAAAGGGGGTGGAACCACTAAATTTGTATGCCTCCATTGCAAATTTACTTATACAGGTTCATATACCCATGTTAGAAAGCATCTATGTGGGAAAATGACATGGGATGGGAATAAATAAATAGGAATTAAAACCTATGCAAATGTCTCAACACAATAAAGAACCAAATATATAAGGGAAGAGGAGGAAGCACGAAATCAATCAAAAAGATTAGAAGTTGAACATGACACCACTAGCACACATAGAGAAACTACGAGAACTCCATCAACATCCACCCATGGTAGTGGATTTGCACCCACGGGCACAGACATCCCTTTAAGGTGTAAAACAATATCAAAACTCCTTGACGGCAATATTGTCGGGATGATGTGGATGCATTTTATTTTTCGGTTTCTCTATGCGTGTAGCATACCATTCAATGTTCTTCGCTCACCTTATTGGCACGAAATGGTTTTCCCCATCAATGAGGCCCCTAAAGGATACAAGAGTCATGGGTATGATAAAGTTAGAACCATGGGACTTGACTAGGAAAAAGCCAAAATAAAAAATGCTTTGGGTAAATTCACATATTCTTGGAATGAATATGGTGTATCCATTGTATCAAATGGTTGGACAAATGTAAAAGGAAAGCCATTGATAAGTGTTATTGGTGTGTCTGCTACTGGTGCAGTGTACCTTTCATCTCGTGACTACTCAGTTCAAGATCGGTAGCAACATTTTAGAACCATTAATTCAAACAATTGAATGTATTGGGTCATGCAATGTCATCCAAACCATTATTGATAATCCTTCTAATTGTAAGGGAACAGGAGCAATCATTGAGGAGAGATACCCCATCATATTTTGGTCTAAGTATTTGGTTCACACAATTAACCTTTTGATGTATGACATTAATAAGATAAAGAACCTCAATACAAATGCATTGGTTCATTATACAAGAAAGGCAAGAAAAAGATGAGATTTATTACCAATCATAGCAATACCCATAGCCTTTTCTGTAGCCACTAAAGGTTGGAGCTATTGAATATTGCAAAGATTAGATTTGCTAGCTATTAAAACACCTTCAAGCGCCTTTTGAAGGTAAGAGATGCATTGGCAAGCATGGTTTCAACCGAATCATGGAAGATATTAAAGGACAGGGTTGCAACTGCATTTAAGAGGGAAGATTTTCAAGAGGTGGAGGACATGTTCTCGATGGTCAGTTTTGGACAAGTGTAAAGAATGCTTTACAGATCACCAAGCCCATTTATAACGTGATTCCTTTTCATATCAAATGCATCAGTGATTTGGGAGGTGTATGAGCAGATGGATAGCATGCTAGGGAAACTAAAAGATACTATTGAGCCGAAGGATCCCACCTTGTATGATCATATTCACAAACATGTGGTCAAAAGGTGGGATAATCTTAATGTTCCGCTCCATGTCTTGGCATATGTCCTTACGCCAAAATACTACTCTCCATCTTGGTTGGCCAAACCTGCACCTAGGGGTTGCGTTAGGAGAAAACCCCATACATATCCAAAGGTACAAAATGGGTATATGGTAGCATTAGACAAGTTGGTCCCTAACAGGAAGTGTTGTGCTAGATTGTGTGGAGAATTAAGCATATACTTCAGTCAAATTGGAGTGTTTGGTTATTTGCATGTTGTTGATGGTGGAGATAGAATGGATCCTGTTGAGTGGTGGAACATGTGTGGATCTGGGAGACTTTGTAAAAAATGGCATTTAAAGTGCTTTCACAGGTGGTTAATACATCTTTTGCAGAGAGGTGTTGGAGCACATATAGCTTCATCCACAATGTCAAAAGAAATTGTTTCAATGAAAACTAAGCAGAAAGTTCGGTTTATGCACACTACAACTTGAAGTTGTGGACACATTATAATGAGCGAGCTCGATATGACAGAGCATATGTCACTTGGGACAACAACCCAAAGGACAATTTGGAGAATGGAGCCTTACATTTGGAACAATTAGAAGCAGAACTTTTGAAAGTTGAGGATGAAGTAGTAGCAACAACATCAACAGCCATGCCACCCCCACCATCCACTAGCAATGTTCAAGTTGCACCAACTTTTTCGCCACCTCCATTTGTAGCCTCACGTGGAGGTCATGTGCCTTTTGGTTTTGGACATGACCATCTGACTATGCAGGAGGAGTCCCAATAAACCACGAGAAGAGAAATTAGAAATTTCTTGTGGCAAGAGGAAAATGTAGTATAGTTTCTAATACTTTTTATAACTATTGACTCTTTCATATTTTTATGGTATTTTTTGTAAACAATATATGACAATTTAAGTTTGAAGTTTCGAGTTGGCAATTATAACACATTGGTAATGAATTATGAATATCATGCTTCGTAAAAGTTGAATCGTTTCATTTCATGTTTGATATTCTTTGTCAAACTTTGATAATGGTTACAAATACAACTTTAGTGATGACATGTTATATATTGAATTTTGAAACCTTGAAACTTTAAGATTGATGAATCATGAGAATCGAGATGTTGTAACATGTAACTTGTGGACCTATGATTGATGAAGATTATAACTACTAGATGATTGATGTTATATGGTTTAATCCATGTTTTTATGTTTTTCTATAATTAATTCATCATTTTACATGTTTTTGTTGACATATATGCATCAAAATATATAAAATTATATATTATATAGAAATTGCCCCTGATTCGCTCCCAACCCAGAAGCTTCTAAAAATTGTCGCTCCCTGCTCCCTCTTCCAATTCCGCCTCCCACTTCCAAGCATCCTTGGGTCAGATACCACTAAAGAGCAGAAGAAAGGTTGTTGAGGTGATTGTGGCAACCCTTTTTCTTGTTGCCATAAGGTCCAATTCTTCCTCGTGGGGCTTTGCACCAACCCTGCTAGATTTTGCAACAACGGTAACTAAAATTGATTATGCATATTTTGCATTGAGTGGTTGACATTACAAAATAGAAGGGAATCAAACAGGTTTTAACTTAGTATGGATTGTTGTCCAAGTGATTCAAGTATTCAAGAATTGCATTGATTTGGGAGTTCAAGTACTTGGGAATTTAGAGAATTGCTTTGATTTGAGAATTCAGGAATTCAATGAGTTCATGAATTCAGAATACTCGCCTTAAGAGGGTATGATACAGCGTGATGTAGTGCCTATTGATTTTGAACTATGGAGTGAAGCTCCTTAAGAATAATTTTTTGACTTTGTGTGTTTTTTGTCACTTTGCATTGTAGAATGAAGTGGGAGTGTTGGAGTGCAATGCTCCAAAAGTATATATATTCTAATTTAAAAGTCAACATTCAAATAAGTGATTATTAAATGACAATTAGATAATATTAAACAAGGTAGTTACATTGTAATGGTAGCACAACTACCTAGCCAATGATATAAAGGGGATCAACCCCATTGTTATGAATTGACTTCGTTGTAACAAAAGTATATATTTTAGTGAGTCCATTTATACATGTGAATCTTAAGTGAGTTTGTGTGACTAAGTTTGAAAAATATGGCCTTGCGTAACTAAAAAATGAATGCATTGGTGATGTATGATCACCATCCACTCATGTTATAAATATTTTAGGCCTTTTTCGTTAAGCAGAGTGTTCCATCAAGCATCCAACTTTATCCATATTAGCAAGGGTTCACCATTTATCCATTACAAATTAGTTAGCCTTCTGGACTGCATGTTATTTTCCGCTAACCGGACATTTTACTTAAGATTTATACACAATATGAAGCCAAAGCTATCAGAAGAGAACAAAAAAAAAAAAAAAATTCAAACATGCTTATATCAAGAACAACAGTTGCATTTTCATGACCCGAGGATGACATTGTCACTCAAGGCATTATTAAGTACAAAATAATTCTACAGAAGCCCATCTTCATTGGTTATCATGTATTAGTTATGTGTAGCATTCTCTACGTGGGGACTCTTCCCTCGTAGGAGGAAACTTATGTAGATAAATTTACATCAAACCCCAAAACAGAGAGAGTAATCACATTGTTTTTTGCCATCTGGACATTTTCATTTAACTTAAATGGGAAATGCTTCCTTGTGAAGAGCCCTTTCTAGTACTTTTTATAACTATTGACTCTTTCATATTTTTTATGGTATTTTGTGTAAACAATATTTGACAATTTAAGCTTGAAGTTTGGAGTTGGCAATTATAACTTATTGTTAATGATTTATGAATATCATGCTTCGTGAAAGTTGAAGCGTTTCATTTCATGTTTGATATTCTTTGTTATAGTTTGATAATGGTTATAAGTACGACTTTAGTGATGACGTTTTATATAATTGAATTTTGAAACCTGGACACTTTAAGATTGATGAATCATGAGAATCGAGATGTTGTAATGTGTAACTTGTGGACCTGTGATTGATGAAGATTATAACTACTAGATGATTGATGTTATATGGTTTAATCTATGTTTTTATGCTTTTTATAACTAATTCATCATTCTACATGCTTTTGTTGACATATATACATCAAAATATATAAAATTATAAATTATACAAAAAATGCTCATGATTCGCTCCTGACCTGGAAGTTTCTAAAAATCGTCGCTCTCTTCTCCCTCTTCCACTTTCACCTCCCACTTCCAAGCATCCTTTTGTCAAACACCACTAAAGAGCGGAAGAAAGGTTGTTGAGGTGACAGTGGCAACCCTTTTTCTTGTCGCCATAAGGTCAAATTCTTCCTAGTGGGCCTTTGCACCAACCCTGCTAGATTTTGCAACAGTAATTAAAATTTATTGTGCATACTTTGCATTGAATGGTTGACATTCCAAAATAGAAAGGGAATCAAACAAGGTTTAACTTAGCATGGATTGTTGTTGAAGTGATTCAAAGTAATCAAGAATTGCATAATTTGGGAATTCAAGTACTTGGGATTTTAGAGAGTTGCTTTGATTTGAAAATTCAGGAATTCGACGAGTTCATGAATTCAGAATACTCGCCTTAAGAGGGTATGAAACAGCTTGATGTAGTGCCAGTTGGTTTTGAAATATGGAGTGAAGTTCCTTAAGAATAATTTTTTGACTTTGTGTTTTTTTTGTCACATTGTATTGTAGCGTTAAGTGAGAGTGTTGGAGTGTAATGCTCCCATAGTATATATATTCTAATGTAAAAGTCAGCATTCAAATAAATGACTATTAAAATGACAATTAGATGATATTAAATAAGGTAGTTACATTGTAATGGTAGCACAACTACCTAGCCAATGACATAAAGGGGATCAGCCCCATTGCTATGAATTGACTTCATTGTAATAAAAGTATATATTTTAGTGAGTCCATTTCTTCATGTGAATCTTTCTTGAGTTTGTGTGACTAAGTTTAACAAATATGGCCTTACTTAACTAAAAAATGAATGCATTGGTGATGTATGATCACCATCCACACAAGTTATAAATATTTTGGGCCTTTTTCCTCAAGCAGAGTGTTCCATCAAGCATCCAACTTTATCCATATTAGCAAGGGTTCAGCATTTATCCATTACAAATCAGTTAGTCTTCTGGACTCCTTGTAATTTTTTGCTAACCAGACATTTTACATAAGATCTATACACAATACGAAGCCAAAGCTATCAGAATACAAAAAAAAATTCAAACATGCTTATATCAAGATCAGCAGTTGCATTTTCATGACCCAAGGATAACATTGTCACCCCAGGCATCATTAAGTACAAAATAATTCCACACATGCCCATCTTCATTGGTTGTCATGTATCGTTTATGTGTAGCATCCTCTACGTGTGAACTCTTCCCTCATAGGAGGAAACTTATGTAGATAAATTTACATTAAACCCCAAAACACAAAGAGTAATCACATTGTTTTCTGCCATCTTGACATTTTCATTTAACTTAAATGGGAAATGCCTCCCTGTGAAGGGCCCTTTCTAGTACTTTTTATAACTATTGATTCTTTCATATTTTAGGTATTTTTTGTAAACAGTGTATTGACAATTTAAGTTTGGAGTTGGTAATTATAACCAGTGTTTTCAAAACCGTTTTTAAAAACCGGTTACCGGTCTAACCGGCCGGTTAGCAAGGCCACCGGTCTAAACCGGCCAAAAAACCCGGTTGGAAAGGCCATTTCGCCATTTTTTTGCCCTAACCGGTGAAAACCGGCCGGTTTAGGACAAAACCGGCCGGTTTGTATCAAACCGGCCGGTTTTAGGCACGCCCACCATAAAGTTAAAAAAACATATTTTTCATGTGTTTCAGGGGTTTGGGGGGGGAACTAAGGGTGTTTCAACCCTAACAATGTTGGCAATTAATGGTAATATTAAATTCTTAAAGTAAAAGTGACATTTCCTTTAATTTTCATTTTCATCCTTTTACTTAAATTTTTAACATTACCATGAAATGACTCAGGATGTTTGAGAGTGGTTTCGACCTCATTGGATTTCATATGGGGAAACTAGAATTTTAGATTTCACTCAAAATTCAGCAGACTTAATGGTTTTCAGGATTTCATGGTTTAGGGGTACAATAAATGCAATCGAAGCTCCAAATGATGAGCAAAACTCCTGATCTAGATCCCATTGTGTTGGACGATATTGATCCAACATCAGAATGGGTGGAGGAGACTGAAGAACCTGTGTTTGAGGCTGATTTTGATATCGACATGGCTTTAGCAGCGGATGATGCAGATTATGTGGTGGCATCAAAACTAGGATCAGTAGCGGCATGAAGGAAAGGCAAAGAACCAATGGAAGGCACTAGTCATGCAGGTCGACAAACTCGTGCTTCCATTAGGTCCACTTCTATTGTCACTGGTGGCAGATCAGGCTGAGGCATCCTCAGACTCTGAACCAGATGATGTCTATGTAGCTCTTGATGATGATCCTATGTCTAGTAGTGGTGATGAACTTGATGATTGATCATTTGTACACTGTAGACTTGTAGTAGGCCAATGGCCTCATAGCTTGCAGCTTGCAGCATTGTTTTTGAACTTTATAGTCCATTTAGAGCCTCATTTCTTATGTATTTTGCTATTTTATCGATGATATGTATTATACTTGGTGTCATTTTGATATATTCACCTTTACATGGCATATAAATGAGCAAACTTTGCATATTTTGTCTCTATTGGCTTGGAATCATGGTTTTACATCTTAAAAATAGTTTTGTTTCAATAAAAATTAATTATTTAATGTATTTTTTTAAAACCGGTTCGTTTAGACCAAACCAGTCCCGGTTAGACCAGTTCCGGTCGGTAAACTGGTTCATTAGGTGGACCAGTCCGATCACCGGTTCCAGTTTTAAAAACATTAGCCCAAAATGCTTCAGACAAATGTCTCCCAATCCTCAAAGACTGCATTCAAGGTGGTCCTCACCATGAACACCTGATCTGGCGTCGCCCCTATGGAAGTAAGTTCGTTCTGAATCTCTTGTAACCTGCTGAGGTACAGATCTATCTGCTCCCCCTTCTGCATCTGATACGACCGCAACTGATTCTCAGTTAGCATCTTCCTCTGCATGGAAGTGCCTTGATACGATGTCGTCAAAGTATCACACATCTCCTTTGTCGTGTTCTTCTCGGCAATATGTTGTACTACATGATCCTTGACCCAATCAAGGATTATGCACTTTGCCCTGGCCATTGCATCCTCATACCTTTCATTATCAACTAGGTCGACTGGGATAGCCATGGTTCTCAAGGTGAAACCCTTGATGGGATGCCTATCCAGAACAGACAGGATCCTAGCCTTCCAGATGACAAAGTTGGAGGCCCCGTCCAACCTGTCCTGATCCCTCAATCTGTTCATTGTCATCTCCACTCTTCTTCTGGACTCCCTCTGAGTCTCGACTTCCCTCCTGGAAGTTCTCTCCTAGACTCCTTCTAAGTCTCGATTTCCCTGCTAGAAATCTTCTCGCCAACTATCGATCCGCTCCTCTACGATCTTCTCTATAACTACAACTCAGATCAAGATTTCTTGGCTAGAAATCCCTCAAAGCAGCAACTCCCTCTACCTTGATTCTGTCTCGTTAGGCACTGTTCTGCTTCGACAACAACAACACCCCACCATCTTCCCAATCCACAATTTGCCCACACCTCTCTAGGCCCCAACAGCTGAAGAAACTAAGCCTCTTAGCTCTATGCAATCCTGGCAAGGATAAATCGCTCCTCTCGCCAAACTGCGTCAAGCCTACCTCGCTGAGTAGGATGACGTGGCTCTTCATGAGCCTCTTTTGCCTCTCTCTGCCTCTGCCCTGGCCCTCTCTTTGGCTCGAAATGATGACACAGGCCCTTTGCGTCACTCCCTCTCTGTTGCCTTCTGCTTAGGAATAGTGTTGTCTCTCGAGACAGTTGTTTCTACTGCAAATTTTCTGATTTCAGTTGATGCCTTCAATTCTCCTGTGATCTACAATGCTCTGATACCATGTTGAAATCTTTAAGTCTGCCATGTCAGAAATTCTTCCTGCATTATCTGGTTTATTTCACCTACTTGTTTATTCCTTAACAAGTTATTTAACCATATAAATACTGAAAATAAACACAAATGCAGTCTCAACTCATATAGAGATCATCAACTGAAATAATAGACAAACACACAAGGGACACCGTTATTTTGGACAATCGTCCCCAGAAAAACCCAACTTGGGAAAACCGATGCAACAGTTATGAGGGTTTTATTATTAAGCAGCTTTCTTGAGTAACACTAGGGTGCCAAATTGGCTTACCCAACAAATATTTCTACATGGCAGTAATACCACTTCTTGGAAGCAGATATTCAGCTTCTCAGCACTACTCTGCCCCACGAAAATCCTTCCCGCACTTCTCCAAGGCTCTGCGTTAGCCCTGCTAGCCTTTGCGTAGCTCTGGAACCCCTTAGCTCAGCCCTCTACCTCTCCACGTCATCTTTTTGGACTTTTGCATCACCCACGTAGGCCCCTCAACCTCTGCGCAATCTTTAGCTGCCTCTGCATGGCTCCTGCTGCCTAAGTGTAGCCTCCTCAATCACTGCGTTGGCCCTCTGGCACTATCTCTGCCTCTCTACTATGTACTCACTACCCCTCGCTGCAACTCAGATCACTTGTTTGAATTTTCTCAGCAAACCCTGCTCTAGAAAATCGAACTAATTGATCAATCTTGGTGTATCTCCAACAAACCCTCAAGCCTCCTCTTATACTTTTTCTGTTCAGTCTTCAACGGCCGAGATTAAATCTGTAATCAACGGCTAAGATTAGATTTGGCTTGATCCATGTCATC
This sequence comes from Pinus taeda, assembly GCA_000404065.3. Lineage (NCBI taxonomy): Eukaryota > Viridiplantae > Streptophyta > Pinopsida > Pinales > Pinaceae > Pinus > Pinus taeda. The sequence goes on along the minus strand of APFE031221095.1, from coordinate 599 downwards.
TAGAACATTCTCACCCAGTTTTATATTAAAACCCATTAATATTTTAATTTTCCTAAATTTAGACTTAAGAACTCCAATAAAATTATTAATTATTTTAATATCTCTCTAACTGGGGAATTTCGCCAATCCATTTATGGGTCTTGGAGATCTTATGTGCTTTAGCCTCTCCACCAATTTTCATGGCTAGAGCACACCCGATGCTATCCCAAATTAACAACTGTTGCGTTGCTCTCTAAAGAAAATCGATCTCTAATCTCTCACTCGATGTCTTTTCCAAACGCCCATTGAAGTCCTTCTTATAATCTTCTTGTTGAGTAGTCAATGGCCCAGATTAAATTCTAATCAATGGCTCAAATCATATTGACTCGATCTCTGTCTTCTTCTAGAAGATTCACACCCAATTTTAGTAATACCCTTTAATTATTTTAAATTCCTAAGTTTAGACTTTGGCATCCATTAAAAATAATAAATTATTTTAATAAAACTGTCTCCAAGTGGAATTTCCCAAAACGATTTTTAGTATTCAGGAATATATGTGTCCTAGCCTCCCTGCAAATTTGAGGCTTAGAGCACATGCAATGCTACTAGGAATCAACATT